>SKCR01041389.1:0-81672 GCA_019454045.1 Zanthoxylum bungeanum | reverse complement strand
ATCCGATTCAACTTAAAATCAACCTAATCGATTCTAGCTCATCAAATGAATTAAAAAACAAAAATCCAAGATCCCAAAATTGCATATACATTCGGCCAAGGTGAATAAATTGGGGAAAATTATTCCAAATCAATTTTCGTCAAATTAGTCCAACCAATATGAATTTAAACATGTTATAAGCATACTCAAACAAGCAATTTATTCAAAATCATGCTCAACAAACATTTACCCAAATTTTAAGCCCTACATTTTTCATGCTTGCAACATTAGCTCTTGATGCCATTGTGTTTATTCTCTAAGGTCCCAAGATCAAATCAAGACATGAAATTATGTGTGAACACATCAACGGAGGTAGCGGAATACTCACATTGATCGGTTATGTCGATTTGGAGATGATTCAAGCCCAAAAACGCACTGCTTTGTAAGCCCACTGCAAGCAGCCCACTGCCACAAAAACAGAAAATTGAGTGAAGAAATGGAGCTCCTAGCTTCGTTGGATGGATCCCGCTCATGGTCGAACCTCCCTACCACCTTCGCAAGACTTGTAAGTGTGCTAGCACTTGAATTTTCACCATGAAAATCCACTCTTGCTTCCCTATTGTTCACGTTTTTTGATGAAAAATAGTGAGCAGTTTGCCCCATTTGGGCGTGAGAGAAGAGAGCATTTTGAGAGAGAAAAATGTGTTATGTTGAATTAAACTGATTTACAAAAATCAATTTATATTTATGCCATAATATTTATTAAATTACTAATAAAATTATGACACAAGCATGCAATGGCTTAGAGTGTCAAACACTCAATTTCCATGCAATGACATTGAGTGCAATGTACACAATCTACATGCAATGCATTAGAATGACATGTGTCATGTGGGCCCCACACGTTTCCAAATGAAAGTGGGCCCACGTGCATTCACGCGTTCGGGTTCGATATTTCCGAAATACCGAGCTTACGTCGCGACGTTAATTCAATCGAATAATTGCGGCTACCGAAATTATTATTTACGTCGCTAACGAATTAATTCTAAATTAACTCGTTTGCCCGAATTAAAATCTAATTTTAATTCCGCGTCGAAATCTAATTTCGTTAATATATCGAATATATTAATACATCGATTAATTCCGAATTAATCGTTCTCTCTCTTTAGACGACATTTTATCCCGGATAAAACATCTCCGTTATTAATCTAGATTAATTTTCTCTCTCTTCTGTATAATCCCAGATTATTCAAGAGTGCGAGTTGTGCGTCATCGGTGGATTATCGGGAAGCGACCCATGAGATCCCCGGATAATCTGGCAGTAAATACGGTCGTCGGAGTGTCCGAATCACGTACGTACCAAGTACTACGTTCTACCGATTTACGAGACAAGGTCGACTCCTAGCAAAGCACCAAGTCTACCCAATTCTCCGGACATATCCATTTAAGAATATTAAGATCTGTATCAAGCGTAGTATACTAATGTATTGTGCATATCGGCCCAGTATCGGATAGTCACGTGCTAGGGCTGGGGCTGGATAAGTGTCTGCCCCGTCCGAAACACATGTCGGATGTATGGTAACTAGTCTCTATAATCGGATATTCATGACCTGGTCATAATATCACGATTGGATGCGCATCACTTAAGAGCACTAATACCGTATCCTGCGTGACATCATCTCCAATATGACTGAAGTGATACTTCCGTCTCGACATCACACCCAATACACTACGACTCTCTGATAAACCCAGAAGTGGTGTACGCAAAACCGGTTAAAGCCCTGTACCACCAAGACCAAAGTCTACCGATTATCGCGAGTATTAGCGATGCAAGTCTCAGGTTAAGACTATACACACCTACCTTGATTTCGGCCTCCCATAGACACATAGTCATAATACCAATGGGATTCCGAGGGGTCTATCCAGAGCGAAGCTGTTTCCCGTACCATCGGTGAAACACGACCTCCTATCGCACTTGCATAAGTATCCAATACTTATATATATGAGAACTATGTCGTTGTGCCCTCACAACGCGCACAAGTGCAATACTAGCCTATTCCGCATTATCGATGTCCAGTCTCGATAATACTACGGCTAGGGATATTTAATGATTAATCCTTCGTGGACTGATACTGTCTCATATCATCTCAATCCAGGAACTAATCATAGGGACCTCTCTTCATTTATATATCTATGGTGATCTAATCACAAATGACGAGAGTGCAATTTCCTTGTTACATAGTTAATTTGCTACAGCAACACAATGTTCTGTGCAAATAGTGACGCTATGGGTCATATTATCCAACATGAGAACCCACGATGCACCTAATGTTGTTTGGGGTCAGCTGCATTAGGTGCAAATTGTAAAGAAAAAATATATAGTGAAGGGTGAATGGGGTAACCTAAGGATTCAGATGTGGTATTCCTATAGAACGATGCCACATTGAGGGTCAGTTTCCCAGAGGAACGCGCCCTCAGGGAGGAGCTGTAGATAGACATTCAAAGGAATAAAAATATCCCCATTTAGGAACTAGATCTTGATGTCGGAAGAGGATGAATAACCCATAGTACCAGAAGGATTGCAAGCTTGGATTTGGAAGTGAGAATGTTAGATAGAAAATGTTTCGCAAGAGAGGAAAGTGCAAGGGTTTGAAATTTGAGACTTTTAAC
The DNA here is from genome assembly GCA_019454045.1 of Zanthoxylum bungeanum. NCBI lineage: Eukaryota > Viridiplantae > Streptophyta > Magnoliopsida > Sapindales > Rutaceae > Zanthoxylum > Zanthoxylum bungeanum. Next base: position 79,023 of record SKCR01041389.1, on the reverse strand, counting down.
TGGTGAAGTTGACAAAAGCTGTCAAATTGATATTTATAGGACGCGATGGTTAGGTTCCAAAGGAAACAAAGATGCAGCCCAAAACACTCAGAAGTCCATTAAGGGCCCAAACTTTGGATTATGTAGAGTATGAACAATGCATATGGCCTTTGAAAATTTAAATTACCCAAGAAAGGTCGTTTATTTCATTCATTTTATTCAAAATAATGCAAATAAATGGGGAAATGTTTGGATAAAACCAAGCATTCAGTGAAATTACACGTGGCTATATGAAAAGGACTCAATAACCTCATGTCAGAACCCATCATCAAGGTTTGATAACAGAACCCATCACCCGAGTCTGAAGTTAGGACCTCCATCAGAGTCTGACATTAGAATCTATCGTGAGAATAAGATAACCTATAAATTCAAATGTACTTTTACCTTTCTTCCATACATATAAAACCAGGTATTTAATCAATTCATTGTGTCGACAATATTCACAGGTCTTGTCGATAAGAGAGTAGTATTTTTATCCTAGTGTTATATCAGAATTCACACCTTTTTGGCAATGGAAATTTTTTTATAAATACAAAAATTGTTTTTTATAAATAATAATACATCTTCAATCCTTCTAACGACCTTTGGGCCAGTGAATCCCAAACCAGTTGGATTTTAGGGCACTAGGTGTTAAGATACCCCTACAAATTTAATTGCTCGGATCTCAAATGTTAAAAAACATAAGTTTCTGATTTCCTTAAGTTTTATCTTTAACCCATGTAAAGAGCTTTGGCCAGTGATACCCAGACCAGTTAGCCTTAGGGCACTAAGTATTTAAACACTAATACAGACTTAATTGCTCAAGTTATAGAGGCTGTGAACTCGAACTTATTTACACACATTTATTTTTTTAACTCAAGTTATACCGTTTTACGCGAACAATCACTACTTGCTGAAGTAAGATGTCCGGTTACAAAGTAGAAACTTTATTAGTTTTTTTTTATTTGGCCTTTTTTTGAAATTATAAAACTAACTACATTGCTTTTAGGTGCTGCCTCCAATAAATAAGAGAACTAAATATTGTAAAATTTTCACTTTAAACCCATCATCATATGTTACCATGTATATTGATAACACTTGTCAAATGAGCATGTGAAAATCAAATTTGAACAATTTCATGGAGAATTCACAAATTTAAATGATTCAAAATGAAAGAAACAAAAATAACTTGTTACGAATTACATTAAAAAAATATAATTTTTGTTGACACAAAATAAAATATATTTTTTTAAACAAAAAATTAAAAATAAATGCATTATGGTCAATTATCCCCTCCCCCAAGAAAAGTGAGACATGTTCCCCAATGTCTGAATAAGAAGAAGTAGAGTTTAGAAGACATCACCTGATTCATGTGGTATTGACAATTGAATCTACAACACTTTTACTAAAAAGAAATATTATAGCTTTAAAAAATCAAAATAGTAAATTGAAATGTAGTTATGATTGTGGCTCACATCTTCCTCTGGTTTTACGTCCAGTAACGGCTTGAACACCCTCTATGGGTCGAGGATATGCTTCCCATCCAATTTTCTTGTAAATCGACAAACAGTGTCCTCTAAAGTCATATTCCCGAGACTATAATTTAGCAAAGTGATGGTTTTTTTTTACAAAATATAAAAGATTTTAATTTTTTTTTAAACACTCAAAACAACACAACAAGTTAAAAATTTAAAAATGTTAAATTATTACTCTATCTATTAAATTTTTTCCTTGGCAACGGCGCCAAAAAAGTTGACACATATAAAAAGTAATTCTTTACTCCCAAGTATAAGAGTGTCGAAGTTATAAAATAACCTGGTAAGTCCATTGTTTGTAACACTCCGCCAGTGGCAGAATGCTACCGGTAGGAGACATGATTAACCCATCTCCATAAGCCTCTAAATTTACGAAAATCCGACATGATGTATCCTAAAACCGGACAACCTGTATCTCAGTCCAGCACCAAAGCGATCCTAAAATAAACATCTTATTTGAAAATAGACCTAAGGTCCACACCAACACATCAAAAATATTACCTAAGGGCTCCGTGCCAATATCATCTATCAACACTCAAGGGCTCTGCCCACAACATCATAAATAATCAAAACTTTAACTTATTAAATACAATCCACGTGCTCAGCATGAAAACAACAAAACATCAATCACAACTCCTAGGCCTCTAAACCCTTTCCAGGACACTTGTGAGGGTGACTGCAGCTCGGGTGATCCGCGCCTCAAGCATGCCTTTCAAAGTTGAAATGGTTGACCCATTAGGTAGCCAACCTGCAAAACTAGCAACCTAGTTTGGTGTGAGTTATAAAAACTCAGTAAATAACCATGCTAGTATTACAAACAAACAAACCAAACATACCAACAGTTTATCAAATTTACTAAATTATTACAAGTTCGATTTATTAGCTTATTATTATAATTATCCTTTATGCTTAACCAATGTCAAATTCTCATGTCTACATATTCACATATATCCCACACTATTAACCAAACATCTGAATCATACAATATGTCATTTTACATAGAAACCATTCCAATCACAAGAAACGTGAAGTCATATTCTTAAACTTTATTACGAATGCACATCTATGAAATACCATAAATTCGGTAAACTAATTAAACTTTCTTCTATACCAAAACAAACCTCTTTTATCTTTCTTCAAATATGGTAACCTTACAATAGCTTAACATTCGGGTTTCGTATACATTCACACCTACCGTAGCATATTTCTTGTATATACATGGAAATACAATATCGTAATTCTTATACATATAGATACATACCATTACAACTCGGGAAACACGCTTTATAACCTTTGATATTCACATCGACTTCAAATCAACCATTAATCTCACATAAGCACACATAATCCATACATATCACAAGTTCCATTATACATACACACACACTCAGACATCTCTACAGTCATCACGCAACCAACTAAGAAGCACATATAACAATCGATATATCAAAGATCACATCGTCCAACAATACATTTCACAACACACCAAACTCATCGCATAACTTTTCATACATAAGTACATCCAAAACAAACACTCTAAAACTTCATTCAACACTCACAGACACACATATATTCCAGAAATATGAATATACGTATTACTTCGATTTCACATATCATAGCATTTACCAATCTTCATGTCTTAACATAATATCCATATACGAATACATGTTAATATACTTATACCTTTCCATACTCATTTATATACATGCATTTATATCGATACTGTCGGGTTCTCTAGAACAATAACCAAGATCTTTAAGCATTAAATCATGTGAATACGCAAAGTAAAGTAGCGGAAAATACTTACAATGCTCGGCTAAAGATGTGTAGACAACAAAACTTTTGCCTCCATTGAAGTTGCTCGAAGCTTCTCCTTTGATGTATGTTGAGCTTCGAAGCATGTTCTTGAATTCCAAACTCAAGGGTTAGTGTCCCTAACATCTTTGTATGACTCCTTTGATGTGCTAGCATTATTGATTTGTGAATCAAAAATCAAAGGAAATGAACCCTGGGTTCACTCCCAAGGAAGAGAGAAAATCATGAAGTTCACTTCCCAAGTGAGGAGTTGGGAGAGAGCGTGTGATTTTTTTGTGTAATATATTTTGATTTTCCAAAAAACAAAATGATATACCAAAATCAAATATTTTGTAAAAGTCAATCAAACTTCACACTTGTGTAAGAAACAAGTTACCATAAAATCCAACTACTTCCATCAACCAAAAGGTGATGAGATAGACTAGGTGATGTGACTTGTGCGGGCTCGGGTTCGTTAATTCCAAATTAACGAATTTTCCGTTGCGACGTAATTAAATCAAATTTAATTAAATGATTATGCCTAGCAAAATTACTATTAAAGTCGCTTGCGAATTAATTCTAAATTAACTCGTTCGCCTGAATAAAATCCAATTTTAATTCCGTTATGAAATCTAATTTCATTTAATATATCGAATATATTATTTTATCGATTAATTCAAAATTCATCGTTCTCTCTCTCTCTTTTAATTGAATTTTATCCCAGAAAATTTCACAGTAATTAATACTAGATTAATTTTCTCTCTCTTCTAATTAATCCCAGATTAATTATGTTCGAGTAATACGTTATCGGTGAATCTTCGGGAAGCGACCCATGAGATCTCTGGATATGTTGGCAGTAAATCTGGTTATCGGACCATCCGAATATGTGCGTACCCCGTACCACATTTTTACCGATTTACAAGACATAGTTGGCTTCTAGCAAAGCACCGTGCCTACCCATTTCTCCAGAAATATTATTTTAAGGAATATGTAATCTATGTCAGGCGTAGTATACATAGTCTTGCGTATAGCGATCCAGTATCAGATGTCACATACTAGGCCTGAGACTGGAATTGTGTCTTCCCCGTACGAATCATATATCAGATCTCTGGTAACTAGTCTCTATAATCGGATAATCAGGACCTAGTCATATTATCCCGATGACTGCAGTACATAAGAGTACCAATTTCATATCCTACGTGATCATCATCTCCATTCGACTGAAGTGATACTTCCATCTTGACATCACAACCAATACACTACGATTCTCAATATACTTAGAAGAGGCGTACATAGAACCTGTTAAAGCCCTGGACGACCAAAACCAAAGTATACTGATTGTCGCAAGTATTAGCGATGCAAGTCTGAGGTTAAGACCAAATACACCTACCCTGATTCGGATTCCCATAGACACATAGTCATACTACCAATAGGATTCCGAGGGGTCTATCCAGAGCGAAGCTATTTTCGTACCATCAGTAAACATAACCTCCTATTACACTTGCATAAGTATCCAATACTTAAATTTATGAGAACTATGCTGTTATGCTCCCACAACACGCACAAGTGCAATACTAGTCTATTCCGCATTATCGATGTCCAATCTCTATAATACTACGACTAGGGATATTTAATGATTAAACCTTAGTGGATTAATACTGTCTCATATCTTATTAATCCGGTACTAATCATATGGACTCTTATCATTTATATATCCCGGTAATCCAATTACAAATTATAAAAGAGAAATTTCCTTTGTCACATAGTTAATTTGTACAACAACACCATGTTCTGTACAAATAGTGAAGCTGTGGGTCATAATTGTCCAACAAATACATGTTCATACCATTACATACAACCATACATATACATACCATTATGAATTCATTCAGTTATATGGATCAATACGTACATGTAGCCATTAAACTCATCAATCTTTTCAAAATACATATCATAGCATTATCCTTGAACATTCCACTTCAAGACACGCCAATACATACATTATCACCATTAAACTACCTAACTATACATAATCACGAACTACTTTCTCGATACTACCTCTTATATATTCTCGTCTTAACCTAAACACTTCAATCATCTCTCTATATATATATTAAATATAAATATTTTAATCATAAATAAACATTCAAGCACTCATCGCATGACTTACTTATCTGGCTTCGCGAGCACTTCAGGTCCAAGTCAAGTCGATATTTCAAGGTCATATACGGACTCCAAACGATCCCACGAACACGCTGGAATCGACGGAATTTTGATCGGAGTTGTTATTCACCTTGGGTCACTATTCATCTGAATCTTCTTCTCTCATTTCACGTGCAACCGAGCACGGATCAGAAAATTCATCACTACCATCTTGTAGTACTCTCCGAGATCTTTGATTTGGCGGGTTGGTCGGGTCGTGAAAAGCCCCTCACCAAAACCACATGAAGCTACCCACTCATGAAACAACACGCCCTTAGCCACGTGAATGCAATGCCTTTCACCTAACCGACAATAATGCAACAAACAAATCCTGCTACACACCACATAAAGACACCTCACGCCATTTACAAATTTTAAACACAAGGACACCTCACGCCCTCTCTTCTTTCATTCACTCGTTGACACAACAAAACACATTAACCAACTCACTGCAAAGACTGAGCCTTCAACAACAAAAAGTAGCCCCCACAGCCGAATAACATATAGCTCAAAACCAAGCAGCACCGAACAACCAAACAAAGTCACACGGCATCAACCTAACCGAGACCAAAATAGTAGCCAAAACCGAGACAAAAAGTCCCCAAATACCGCAGAAAAACAGCCTAAAAAATAGAGAAAATAGCGACAAAAAACAGCAGCAAAAATAGTGAAGAAAACCGCAGGAAAACAATTGTAAAAAATAGAGAAAATTGTGAGCGAAAACAGCGAACAAGCGGAAACGTTAACCCTTTCGGCGATGTCCCAACGCACTCTTAAGAAGCGACTTAAAAGGTAAGACCTGAGGGCACCCTTTGTTATATTCTATTTTGTCATCATGGAAACGACATGCTTGGTTGGACGTGGAATACGTCCAACCGGGTATGCGAAGTCCTACATTGAAAAAGACCAAATTCTTTGGTGACATATTTATTATTCCGCATTTATTCCTTATTATTAGTCTTTTATTATTTTGCATTTAATTTACGTTTATTATTGTTTTATTGTTCCGCATTTGTTTTGTGTTATTTAGCTTCATTGTTATTTCGTATATTTGTCTCTTTGGTTATTTATTGTTATATGCATTATCATATTTCATGTATGTCAACATTGGGTTAATGATTGCTTTGGGTTAATGATTGTGTTGGGTTAATGATTGCATGTTAACTCTCGCGGTATATCGGATGGAAACCCAAACATAAATTCCGTAGCCGAAACCGAATGGACGGTAGTGCGGTCTGTACTTGGGATATAACTCCATGTACCGCTTGAGAAACATTTATGCATGTGTTTATGTCATTATAGATGTCGTTTTTGTAATCTCGTTCGAACACGTTCCCGAATGCCACACAAACGTTTGCATTCTGCCTCACTTCGACGAACGCATTTTCAAACGCTACTCGAACGCATGCATTATGTTTTACCACGCAACATATCTTATCCCGTTCGAACACATTCCAAATGCTACACGAATGCGCACACACTGGACATATTCCCTTATCATGTTTTATGCATATTTGTCTCTTTAGTTATTCCTTTTTGCTTTATGTGCTTAATTATATGTTGCTATTGTTAACGTTTCTATTGTCATTACCGCACTTCTCTGATTAACATGTTTTAAGAATTATGCATTTGCTTTCACTTACATTTATGTTTACGGGTGTGAAAACTTGTATGTCATTTGAATTATCTTGCATGTGTTGCATAAGACTTGGCTATACTATCGCATAAATCCTTTCATTACAATTGGCATAAGTAAAGGACCATTTCGAACCCAACGGGTTTGAGGTATTCCCTTGCGAGGGGTGAGTACGGCCTTAAATCATTTCCCAGTTCACACTGGGTGGTGACTCCATTTATTCTCTGGTTTAGTCCCTCGCGGGCTACTTTGTACTCCCGAATGGGCCACGAGCCCGGACAGCGTCGCCCACCTCTGTGGCCTTCTCTACAGTCTGGCAACTCCACTGGGGATAGAGAATCGGCCCCGAAATAATGCCTTGTAATGTTTGTGGTTTCTGCTTTGGTTTTCCAGGTCTCATATATTTTGCATCATGTTAACCCCTGTGTCTTAAAAGCCATTATAGATATCTGTTGGGTTAGAGAAGAAAAAAGATTTGTCAATAATAGTTTAGCAAACATGAATATCAGGGAAAAAGAAGCCGAGAAATAGAAAATCTTTTGACAAGAATAAAAAGACCATTGAGGGGGCCCTCAGGAAAACAAATTAAATAAAAAATAGAGAAGAAAAGAAAAAAAAAAAACAAAAAAGAGAAAAAAGAACAAAAAAAAAGAACAAAAAAAGAGAGAAAAAAAAATTGATTGTTTTTAGTTTTTAATAGTTAGGCATAAGTCCAATGATGAAATCGTTTGCTTTAGGGTGAAATCTTAGAAACGATAATTTCTTGATGTGCTTTTATCTGATACTTTGAGTAGTTGATCTATGTTAGACTCGTAAGCACTGAACTATGGGTTCTTAGCAGTTAATACCTGAGTAGTCGACAATGTGACTAGTTGAAGAAATTACAAGGTCGATGAATGACCGTTTGCTTAGATGTCTATCTTTATTTGCTTGTGTTATGATGTGTGGTATGGTTGAAAATAAAAGAAAAGTCTCTAAAAAATTAAAAAATTAACCACCTATAACTGATAAGCGTGAAGCTACCCATGGGCGAGTTTTAGGACCACCATGAGGAGAAACGCTACCTTAAAGGGTAGGTGTGTTAAACAAAATTTATGAAAAAAAAAGAAAAAAGAAAAAGAAAACATACCATATTGAGCACAAAAAAGCGAATGCTTTAGGAACAAGACCCACAACTCCATTCGGGAACAAAACCCTCAACTCAATTTGGGAACAAGACCCACAACTCAAATCGGGAACAAGAACCATAAATCAAATCGGGAACAAGACCCACAACTCAATTCGGGAATAAGACCCTAAACTCAATTCAGGAACAAGACGCTCAACTCAATTTGGGAACAAGAACCTCATCTCATTTCGGGAACAAGACCCTCATCTCAATTCGGGAACAAGACCCTCAACTCAATTCAGGAACAAAACCTTCATCTCAATTTGGGAACAAGACCCTCATCTCAATTCAGGAACAAGACCCTCAACTTATGTCGGGAACAAGACCCTTATCTCATACAGTAACGGTTCGAGAATGGACCACCTCTCATAAAGTAATGGTTCGGGAATGAGCCACCTCACATCAGTAACGGTTAGGGAATGGACCACCTCTTATCAAGTAACAGTTCGGGAATGAACCACCTCTCAAAGTAAGGGTTCGAGAATGAACCACCTCACATCAGTTCAGTTCGGTAATGAATCCTAGAGATCGCAGCATCTTGCAGGGATGAACCCCAGGGGTCACAACACCTCACCACCAGATCAGCTTAGTTCAAAGCAACTCATAAAGCAACAGGTAAGTGCGACAGCCAGCGAACCAGGTAAGTAAAAAAATGCATGCATAATTTTGATAGGGTTGTCACTGTCACACACTGTACAAGTCCCATCAAAGTGGGGGCGAATGTAGACACTGTATTTTTGCATAAAGCCCAAAGATGAGCCTCGTATGGAGGCACTACCTGATAAGTTACGAAAGTCGCGGGAAACAGACGTCGGATGGGAAAAATCTAAAATTAATAGCTCGTCAAATTTAAATTCGCTATTTAGCCGCGGGTTCGCATAGTCGATTCCTGTTTCAAACTTTAATCTTGGCCTAAAGCCCATATGCACCCATCCAAAGCCCAATTACATAACCCTAACCCTAATACACCACTATATATAGACCAATAAACAAAAAACCTGGACTCTCTTGTTTTTAACACATCCACAGTTACACACAAAGAAAACACAAAAGAAAAACCCTAACAGCCTCTCGCCTCTTTCTCCCAGCTCTCTCCTTCTTCTCACCCTACGCGGCCTCTCCACTCCCGAACTCTCTTTTCTCAGAACTCACACACCTTTATCTTACACACATCGGCAAACACATACACATATCTTACTTTTTTTTCACACTCACGACAACTGGAACAAAGTAAGCTCTCATCTCGCTTCTCACTTATAGACTCAGCAAAGACAAACAAAAAGAACCCTAGACATCTTACTTTTTTTTCACACTCACGACAACTGGAACAAAGTAAGCTCTCTTCATCTCGCTTCTCACTTATAGACTCGGCAAACACAAACAAAAAGAACCCTAGTGCTCTATTTGAACACTCACTCGGCAATCAAAAAATCTCGGCTGACACTTACACATCTTCACGGCCACTCACTTATTCAACACAGACACACATCCACTCATCAGTGCACACACGACCAGACAAATGGCCACCACCGACGCAAAACCAAGAAAACAACCCCCACTTCAACCGAATAAACAAAACCCTTAGCCACACGCACTACCAGCAACCCCCACACGGTATCTCAAAATTCAAATGACAAAGTTACCCAACAGCCCCACTTTCATGTGAACGACACACACTCATTCAGCACCGATCAAACTGTTGGACAAAATGACCCATAGCGTCACTATTTGCACAGATCATTGTTTTGTTGTAGCAAATTAACTATGTGACAAGGAAATTACACTCTCATCATTTGTGATTAGATCACCATAGATATATAAATGAAAAGAGGTCCCTATGATTAGTTCCTGGACTGAGAATGATATGAGACAGTATCAGTCCCCGAAGGATTAGTCATTAAATATCCCTAGCCGGAGTATTATCGAGACTGGACATCGATAATGCGAAATAGGCTAGTATTGCACTTGTGTGCGTTGTGAGGGCACAACGGCATAGTTCTCATATATATAAGTATTGGATACTTATGCAAGTGCGATAGGAGATCGTGTTTCACCGATGGTACGGGAAACAGCTTCGCTCTGGATAGACCCTTCGGAATCCCATTGGTATTATGACTATGTGTCTATGGGAGGCCGAAATCAAGGTAGGTGTGTAAAGTCTTAACCTGAGACTTACATCGCTAATACTTACGATAATCGATAGACTTTGGTCTTGGTGGTACAAGGCTTTAACCGGTTCTGCGTACACCACTTCTGTTATCAGAGAGTCGTAGTGTATTGGGTGTGATGTCAAGACGGAAGTATCACTTCAGTCATAGTGGAGATGATGTCACGCAGGATACGGTATTAGTGCTCTTAAGTGTTGCGCAACCATCAGGATATTATGACTAGGTCATACTATCCGATTATAGAGACTAATTACCAGACATCTGACATGTGCTTCGGACGGGGCAGACACTTATCCAGCCCCAGCCCTAGCACGTGACTATCCGATACTGGACCGATATGCACAATACTACGGTATACTACACTTGATACAGATCTATATATTCCTGTAAGAATGTTTCTAGAGAATTGGGTAGGCATGGCGCTTTGCTAGAAGACAACCTTGTCTTGTAAATCGGTATAAACGTAGTACGCGATACTTACGTGTTCGGATAGTCCGACGACCGTATTTACTGCCAACATATCCGGAGATCTCATGGGTCGGTTCCTGAAGATTCACCGATGACGTATGACTCGCTCTTTAATTAATCTGGGATTAATTCGATGAGAGCGAAAATTAATCTGGGATTATTTACGGAGATATTTTATCTGGGATAAAATATAAATTAAAGAGAGAAAACGATTAATTTGGAATTAATCGGTAAATTAATATATTCGATATATTATAACGAAATTAGATTTCGACGCGGAATTGAAATTAGATTTTAATTCGGGCGAACGAATTAATTTAGAATTAATTCGTTAAGCGATGTGAATAGTGATTTCGCTAGGCGTGATCATTTAATTACGACGCAACGGAAAATTCGTTAATTTGGAATTAGCGAACCCGAGCCCGGGATTGTTTGCGAGCGCATTCGCATTTCGAATTCGAGTGCGGCACGCAAGTCAAATCAAGCGTCAAATCGCAAGTCACATCAAGCGTCAAATCACATGTCACTTTGAGTGATGTGACATTTGAGTGATTGATGTGATTGATGTGAGATGAGAGTGACAGGAAGCATAAATGCTTTGCTTTTTTGAAATTGAAAATGGTAAATGACTTATTTAATTTTTGGAAAATATAAATAAACCTTTTACATATTTTCTTTTTCTTATTTCATTCTCTCTCTCTCTTTTTACGGTTTCTTGTGAAAACCCTTTTCCCTCTCTTTTCTTCTTCTTCTCCTTCACGGTTTGGAACCGTTTCATCTTCTCAAAATTTCTGGTTTGACCGAATAAAAGTGAAGCAAGGAAGAAGACTTAGTGCTAGCACACCATGAGTGATACAAAGGTGATAGAGAAGTGAGTTCGTGAGCTTGGAAGCTTGAAGCTTGGAGCTTCAATGGTGTCTCCCATGGCCGAACCAGTCACCACCGTGCAGCCCCATGTTGACCACCACACGCGCAGTTCACTGCCGAGCAAGGGAGAGCAGTTCGCACTTTATCTTCGTCGCATCCAACCGATGTGAGTCTTTTCCGCACCTCATTTGGTTGTATTCAACTCGTTTTTATGCATGATTTATGATCCTTGGGACTTGATTGAAACTCAACAATGGTATCTTGAGCCATTTGTGCATAAAACGTTTTTAGGTTTCTTGAGCAAAATTTGGGGCTTTTTGATTTAAGCATGATTTTGACAAATTGTTTGTTTAAGAATGTTTATATATGAATAACTTAGAGTTATATGTAATCAATTTGAAGAAAAATTAATTGGATTGATTTTCCCCAATTTGCTTATTGTTGGCCAAAAGTTTAATTTGGGTAAACTTGATTTTGAGCATGTTTAATGAAATTGGACGAATTAGAATGCTTAAATGTTGTTTAATTGATGATTGATTAGATCAATTTGATGAAAAAGTGTTTGGAACAATTTTCCCCAATTTGCTTTTGATGGCCGAAAATATGAACCCTAATATTGTCTTGGATTTTTGATTTTTTGTTCATTGGATGACTTGCAAATCATTTGGGGATGTTGAATTTATGTTTAATTTGGTTCAATTGGATTGAATTTGATTTGGGCATAATTCCCTCTTTGGCCGAGACACTTGAAGCATGAAATTGGGTTTGATTTTGATCAAATTATGTTGGACATGATTCATTGATGTTAAGCATGATTAATTGGACAAATTTAGTGTTTTGGAAACTTTGATTTGGGTAATTAATAATGCTATACACTTTAGGTAATTTAATTGGAAAATTTGGAATTTTTGAAAAAATTATTGGGCTTAAAATTGGATTTGGGCTTTTAAAGTTGTTATTGGGTTTATTGGACTTTGTTGTACAAAGTTGGTTTAGGCCAAAATTGGTTGGATCCAATTAGGCCCAAAACCGCTTCCAAAAAGCCCAAATGCGACTAATGAACCTTTAACGTTTAATTGGGCCTAATGGGCCTAAATTAATTTATGGGCTTATGGGGTAACTCCCGGATTGGATTTTGGTTATTCGGTTTGACCCGAGTTGACCAAAAGTCCACGCCTCAAGAAATTAATTAAAAGCCCATTAGACTTAATTAAATTAATATTGGATATTAATCGGGCTTTGAGACCCGTAACGATTAATTTGGAATTTAAGTCGTAAAGGTTTATTTTATAAAGTGTAATATTTAATTTGGAATTAAGTAATGAATTAGAATTAAATACGTATTAAATTGGATTTAATCATGTAATTAATTTAATTGAGAAATCGTACTTTGAGTACGTGTTCGCAATACGAGTTTGACTCGAACAAAATCAAATCTTTGTTTGAACATTGGATGATCACTAATTATCAGATTAATTAATTTGATTAGATTGATTGATAACATGCTTGTATGAATACATGGTTGTGATGTTTGAATAATGTATATCGGATGGATATTAGTCGGGTGGGGCGATTTTGGAAATTGTAATAAATTTGATTTATTAATTGGACCTGCGTGTCCAGCCTTATCACCTTTATTCTTTGTATTCTCTTCTCACCTATTCCCCTCAATGTAAATGAGGTTTCTTTAGAAGTGTGTGTGTAACGGGTAGAAGAAATATTTGTGCTAGCGGGAGAGAGAAAGTGAGAGATTTGATCTAGGATCAATGTGTAAAATATCCATCCGCATATCATTATTATTTTATCATATGCGCTTTATTATGTGTTTAGAATGCATGTTTAAGGGTGTATGATGATGAGACCTTAACAAAGATAATTAAAATTGGTGGTAGCCAATTTGCACACGAAAACCCTCATCAAATATCATGCGTTTTCCTTCCATTGAGTGATTCTTGCTCAAGATCCTAGATTGGCATGGGTTGTTGGCCAAAGTCAAGCCCTTGTCCGTCGAAGATGTGTTTGAATCACGAGGCTTTGTTCCATATGGTGTCTTGTCCAAGTTGTGGTTTGTTGGCCAAAGTCAAGACCACTTCTGTCCAACGACATTGATTACGAAGCTTCCATGTCAATGGGTCCGCGCTTGACTGGGATCACTAGGTTTGTTGTGCCAAAGCCAAGGCCTAGTTGATTCAGAGGAAAAAGGTTAGGGTATACATTCGATGTATAGGCATATATAAGATATATGTTTGGGACTTGGATGTCCACCTACTGGATCTAGGAGTTGGATGAGATCCAATTGATCTTCGAGATCTACCTAGTTAATTATCATACAATTTGTTGGCCAAAGTCAAGATTGTGTGATATTTAACGGGATCCTAGCCCACTAGGAAACACGGTTTCCCGAGTACTCGACAGAGGGTTAGAGGCTCGCCGAAAAATAGTGGGAGGCAAGAATTGAATTTGCAATATTCGTTCAATTACTCGCCATACGCGCTCATTCAAATTATTTCGTCGTAATATTAAATGTTAGTTGGACTAATATTTAAATTGTTGTTTTAATAAACAGTTGGACTGTATTATATTTGATTATATATAATTGGATTATATTAATCAATATATTTGAATTAATTAATTTCAGTTTACAGTTGATTTTATAATTGGATTATAGTAATCAATGTAATTGAGGTTAATTAATTTGGATTATATTTGATTATATAGTTGGACTATTATAATCATTATAATATATAGTACCACTAATCGTTGATTAAATAGTTGGACTATTGTAATCAAGATAACATTGAAAAGTTGGATATTTAAAATATAATCTGGGATTAAAATATTTTAAATGATTTAATTTTCAAATTGGGAATAAATAATAGGTTACTTTATTTGATAAAATAACTTATTATACCTTAAGCCAAAATTAAGCAAAATAAGTAGAGCATAAAATCTTTGGAAGATTTATGTGATGATGACTTTAATGCTTAATTTAATATACTTGTCATAAATCTAATTTTAGATTTAAGAAGTATTAAAATTGCAATTTATAATTCTTGGAGAATTAATTGACTATTCTAGAGGAGATAAAGTCAAAGTTTGCAATTGGGCATGTAGCACGAGGTGCACATCGTTTCGATATTCTAAAAACCCAAGGCTTGGCCTAAGGTTCCTAAAATATTGAAATGATAATTGACATATACCAAAGTGACTACCATTTGGATATGGCAGACACGAAGGAATTAAAGAAAGGGCGAGGCTCTAACTTTAAAAAATATTGTCAAAGTTATGTTCACTACTAGTATTGAAATTGGATTTTAAATACTTAGTGTGGTACATAAAATATATGTATTGATGTTCAGAATCCGCTATGAGCTGGATACTGACTTCAAGCCGAGATTTCTCTGCGAATCGGAAACGGGACGAAAGTCGCTGTTTCGACCGTAGATACCTAAGTTTAGGAACTACCCTTTGGGTGTGTACTTAAATTAGGAAATGTTATAATGTAACTAGTTTGACTAGAGACATTATCTCTATATCAGTGTTTAATCCGTTACAGATAAAACCTTTATATTATAGAACACTAAGTGTTTTATTATATAAAGATGATACTGAGATAAATACATTAGATGTAAATAACAGAATTTATATTTTGAATATAAATAAAATCTCAAACATATAAAATGAAAAATAAATAGCTCAAATTGATTTGATCAATAGAGACATATTTGTGGCATTATTGTCTAGGAAACAACTTAACGAGACTCGTATATCCACACTTTTGAAGAGTGGGTACTAGGACTGATTTGACTATTCAAATAAGGTCTGCGAATCTAGTTTATTAGGTAAAGTACCTAAAATACTATTTACTTGGTAATAGTAAAAGGGCCACCGATCTGTTAGCCCTATTCATGGTGAAGTAAGTGGGCCCATGCTAGCTAGGCTAGATGTAGACATGAATATTTCGTGACCTTAACGGATGTGGCATCACGTTATGGTTATGTGTTTATTTGAAGAACACAAATCAGAAACTTTAGAGTTTCGACATGAAATAGACAAACAGATCGGCTATAGTATTATACCGTCACGGTAAGACCGTAATGGAAAATACTTAAGCAATAAGTTTCTTATATACTTGAAAGAGTATAGTATTCTTTCAAATGAGGACTCCTCTCGGAACACGTCAAAGTGACGGTGTGTCCGAACGGATTAACCGAATCATGTTAGACATGATAAGGCTAATCATGAGTCGCTCTGAGCTACCATTTCCTTCAACGGATAAGTTTTAACAGTGCAATAACTTATTTAGAATAAGGTTCCATATAAATCTGTTTGACAGATGTCATATAGGATATGAACAGGGAAGAAACGAGGTTTCTCATTCTTGATAATTTGGGTATGCCAGGCATAACGTTTGGATGATACCAAACTAAGGACCCAAATTGGATAAGTGCCAATATAGGTTATCCTAAGGGAAACCATAAGTATAGTACTTATAAATCTCACATGAGAACAATGTGATTGTTGCTCACCATGCGGTTTTTCCTGAGAGGAATACCGATATGCAGTGGTCAGTGGGAGGATAGTGATACTCGATGAAAATCAGAGTAATACTGTTCAAGGCACAAGGTCCGTAATGGAACACAAATAGTTCATCAATGATGAATCTGTACCATTAATCTTCGAATACACAAGAAAGAGTAGATCGGATAGAGTCAGAAAACGACCTAGGGTATGGAATTCTGATCTAACCTCATAAAGATGTCAATCTTATGAAGGTATATCCACCGACTACGTTTTGAGGAAGTGATACGAGGTATCGACTCCCTATTATGGCAAAGTGCCATGAATCCGAAATGGATTCCATGTATAACAATATTGGATACTAGTTGTTGTACCACAAGGCATTGTGCCTATTGGTACATTAAACGTCTTCAAGGAAGACATACATGGAAGGCAACATACCAACGTACAAAGCTGGGCTTTTGACGGAAAGGTATCGTTATCAACATTGTGTTAATAACGGTTCAACCTTTTACCTGTTGCCATGGTAAATCCATTTTGAAGATGCTTGTTGATAACTGCATATTTCATTTATGAAATGTGTCAGTTGCAGATCAAAATCGCTTTCCTGAAAAGGAAACCTTTTGGAGGATGCTTACAACATCCTGACGATTTTGTATAACCGACAAACAAGGTTTGCGGGTTATTCGATCCATGTTTGGATTGAAACAAGCATAAGGTTCTTGGAACTGACGTTTTGAAATAATCATAATGGTTTATGATTTGACTCAAAACGAAATAATTCTTGTTTATATAAGGAGGTTAGTGGGAGGGCACTGACAATGAAATTCCCATAAAGCAATTGGTGAAAGCTTGGCTTTCATAGATATTCTTTCATAGAAATTCTCCGTAGAATTCTGGGGGAGTAACAACCTTTATTCAAGGAATAAAGATCTACAGGGATAGATTTGGAGTTGTTAACACTCTCTGGAAATTGTACATTTAAAATGTACTTGTATTGGTGTCTCATACGCTTCGAGCATATGGAGTCACAATCGGGTCAATCCAAGTGATAGTCACTGGATTGAAGATTAAGAACATCTGTTAGTATCTGAGAGAACTAAAGATGTTGTCTTAAAATTTGGAGTAGGAGAACTTGAAGTGACTAGGATCACTGTTGCAAGTTTCCAAACCGGTAAATACTGCGGTACTATAAAGTTTGAACACTGGGACAGTGAGCTGGAAATCTTCCGAGCAAGATAACTGTTGCCGAATAAACAACAAATGCGGATTATTGCTGCAGCTGAGGCAGCAATAGAAGCCATTTGGATCGAAAATAAATCTAATTAGATTAGATATAGTTTTTTAGCAGCTGAGCTAGGCGTCAGCACAGGCTAAGGAATTAAAGGTCTCATCGACGATCCAGATATATACTTCTATATCATCTGATTGTTCGGATCATACATCGTGGCGATGTGATGATCGTGTAAATCGCGTCAGACGATAATTAAACAAATCCGCTGACGAAAACCTTTCTCTCAGCAATTTGAGCGAACCGTTCATAGTTCGGGTGTGGGACACTTGAGTGACTGGCTATGTGCCAAGTGGGAGATTGTTGGACAAAATGACCCATAGCGTCACTATTTGCACAGATCATTGTGTTGTTGTAGCAAATTAACTATGTGACAAGGAAATTGCACTCTCATCATTTGTGATTAGATCACCATAGATATATAAATGAAAAGAGGTCCCTATGATTAGTTCCTGGACTGAGAATGATATGAGACAGTATCAGTCCCCGAAGGATTAATCATTAAATATCCCTAGCCGGAGTATTATCGAGACTGGACATCGATAATGCGGAATAGGCTAGTATTGCACTTGTGTGCGTTGTGAGGGCACAACGGCATAGTTCTCATATATATAAGTATTGGATACTTATGCAAGTGCGATAGGAGGTCGTGTTTCACCGATGGTACGGGAAACAGCTTCGCTCTGGATAGACCCTCGGAATCCCATTGGTATTATGACTATGTGTCTATGGGAGGCCGAAATCAAGGTAGGTGTGTAAAGTCTTAACCTGAGACTTACATCGCTAATACTTACGATAATCGATAGACTTTGGTCTTGGTGGTACAGGGCTTTAACCGGTTCTGCGTACACCACTTCTGGGTTTATCAGAGAGTCGTAGTGTATTGGGTGTGATGTCAAGACGGAAGTATCACTTCAGTCATAGTGGAGATGATGTCACGGAGGATACGGTACGGTATTGCTCTTAAGTGTTGCGCAACCATCGGGATATTATGACTAGGTCATGCATATCCGATTATAGAGACTAGTTACCAGACATCCGACATGTGCTTCGGACGGGGCAGACACTTATCCAGCCCCAGCCCTAGCACGTGACTATCCGATACTGGGCCGATATACACAATACTACGGTATACTACGCTTGATACAGATCTATATATTCCTGTAAGAATATTTCTGGAGAATTGGGTAGGCATGGCGCTTTGCTAGAAGCCAACCTTGTCTTGTAAATCGGTATAAACGTAGTACGCGATACTTACGTGTTCGGATAGTCCGACGACCGTATTTACTGCCAACATATCCGGAGATCTCATGGGTCGGTTCCTGAAGATTCACCGATGACGTATGACTCGCACTTTAATTAATCTGGGATTAATTCGATGAGAGAGAAAATTAATCTGGGATTAATTACGGAGATATTTTATCTGGGATAAAATATAAATTAAAGAGAGAAACGATTAATTTGGAATTAATCGATAAATTAATATATTCGATATATTATAACGAAATTAGATTTCGACGCGGAATTGAAATTAGATTTTAATTCGGGCGAACGAATTAATTTAGAATTAATTCGTTAGCGACGTGAATAGTGATTTCGCTAGGCGTAATCATTTAATTACGACGCAACGGAAAATTCGTTAATTTGGAATTCGAGTGCGGGCACGCAGTCAATTCAAGCGTCAAATCGCAAGTCAAATCAAGCGTCAAGTCAATCGAAAAGTCACATCAAGCGTCAAATCACATGTCACTTTGAGTGATGTGACATTTGAGTGATTGATGTGAGTTGATGTGAGATGAAAGGAGCATTAAATGCTTTGCTTTTTTGAAATTGAAAATGTAAATGTTTTATTAATTTTGGAAAATATAAATAAAACTTTTACATATTTTCTTTTTCTTATTCATTTCTCTCTCTCTTTTTACGGTTTCTCCTTGAAAACCTTTTCCCTCTCTCTTTTCTTCTCTTTCCTTCACGGTTTGAAACCGTTTCTTCTTCTTAAAATTTCTGGTTTGACCGAATAAAAGCGAAGCAAGGAAGAAGACTTAGTGCTAGCACACCATGAGTGATACAAGGTGATAGGGAAGTGAGTTCGTGAGATTGGAAGCTTGAAGCTTGGAGCTTCAATGGTGTCTCCCATGGCCGAACCAGTCACCACAGTGCAGCCCCATGTCGACACCACACGCGCAGTTCACTGCCGAGCAAGGGAGAGCAGTTCGCACTTCATCTTCGCCGCATCCAACCGATCCATGTGAGTCTTTTCCGCACCTCATTTGGTTGTATTCAACTCGTTTTTATGCATGATTTATGATCCTTGGACTTGATTGAAACTCAACACAAACAAAGGACCTTACACGGCATCAAGCCCCAAACAGCCACGTGAAAAATAACCCCTCACCGACAAACCCTAAACGCCCATCACCAAAGCCACATGAAGCTACCCACTGATGAAACAACACGCCCTTAGCCACGTTAATCCAGTGCCCTTCACCTAACCAACAATAAGGCAACAAACAAATCCAGCTGCACACCATATAAAGTCACCTCATGCCATTTAAAAAATTTAAACACAATGACACTTCACGCCCTCTCTTCTTTCATTCACTCATTGACACAGTAAAACGCACCAACCAACTCACTGCCAAGATGAAGCCTTCAATAACAAAAAGTAGCCCTCACAGCCAAATAACATATAGCCTAAAACCAAGCAGCGCTGAACAATAAAACAAAGTCACATGGCAGCAACCTAACCGAGACCAAAACAGTAGCCAAAACCGAGAAAAAAGTCCCCAAAAACAACAGAAAATATAGCCTAAAAAATAGATAAAACAACGACCAAAAACAGCAGCAAAAACAGTAAAGAAAATCGCAGGAAAACAACAGTAAAAAATAGAGAAAACAACGAGCAGAAACAGCAAACCAGCGGAAATATTAACCCTTCAGGCGACGTCCCAACATGCTCCGAGAAGCGACTTAAAATGTAAGACTTGAGGGCACCCTTTGTTATATTCTATTTTGTCGTCTTGGAAACGGCATGCTCGGTTGGACGTGTAATACGTCCAACCCGGTATGTGAAGTCCTATATTGAAAATGGACAAATTCTTTGGTCATATATTTATTATTCCGCATTTATTTCGTATTATTAGTTTTTTATTATTTCGCATTTAATTTGCGTTTATTGTTGTTTTATTGTTCCCCATTTATTTTATGTTATTTAGCTTCCCTGTTATTTCGCATATTTGTCTCTTCAGTTATTTATTGTTATATGCATTATCATATTTCATGTATGTCAACATTGGGTTAATGATTGTGTTGGGTTAATGATTGCGTTTCGTTAATGATTGTGTGTTATTATGCTGATGTGGCATGATGTGGCGAAATGGAGTGTCGGCACCGAAGGATTACGACACGTGGCAAGGCGTGCTTGGTTGATGATGACATGGCGGTGAGGTGGCAAGTTGACTCGTTCAACTGATGATGTGGACGCTGATGTGGAGTGACATGTGGCACACGTGGCAATGGTGATTGTCGGCACCGTAGGATGATGACATGTGGCACGACGCACGTTAGCATATCGGCTGTGATGGTGACACGTGGTATGGCACACGTTAGCAAAGTCAAACTTCTCAAATTCTGACCTGTTGACCCGTCGCACGTTAGCAGCTCTGATGAATGTTAGGTGTCGCGACGCCAAGGGCTTGCGAGTCCCGACGGGCCCAAATTACCAAAATGCCTCTTTTTCCAATTTTCACTGTTTTGCTCCAAATCACCTCCATAATGTCATGAAACTTTATTTATCTACAAAATAACACAAAACACATCAGAATATTCATAAAACTCAAGAAACTATACAAAATATTAACATTTAACTAAGCCACTTTCGTAGGGATTACAGTTGTATTTAGCATATGCAACAAGCCTTTAAACCCCTAGGTGTCCCTAGTGGACGAGTTGTAGTCTCGTGAGGGTTTACAGCAATGATACCTACAAACATTTTACAAAAGTAAAAAGGTAGTGAAACTAATGCAAACAAAAGCAAAAAGACAAGCGAAAAGAGAATAAAGAAGTTAGTGACTAATCAGGTGAAACTTCTACTCCAAGTTACTAGTTGTTTTGTTTCATTTTAAATTACTGAATAAGTAAATTCTCCGATTCTATTTACCATTCTCCATATACACTGCCAACAAAATATTAATCAACTCATTTTTGCCGACAACAATAATAAGTGCAGTTAATAAGAGAATAATCTTTTTGTCCTAAAGTTCTATCAGATTTCACAACTTTTTGTAGCAATGGAATAATATTTTTTTTTTCATTTTTCTGATTTTTTCTTTGATTTTTATTTATTTATATACAATACGTTCCGTTTATGTAACGAGTGTTGGGTCGGTGGCTCCTAAACCAGTTGGCTTTAGGTCACCAGGTGTTAAGACACCCCTACGGACTTAATTACTCAGACTTCATATATATATTTTTACAGCATCTTTGATCCATGTTGCGAGCTTTGGGCCAATGACTCCCAAACCAGTTGGTTTTAGGGCACTAGAAGTTAAAACACCATTACAAACTTAATAACTCGTATCTCAGATAATTTTTTTTTACTCCATCACTTTTTGAGATGTTTCCTCCACTTAAACTAGAGCACTGAATATTACAAACTTTTCAATTACAGCTCATGTCTGTATGTTTCCATGTATGTTGATAATACCTGCCAAATGAGCATATGAAGATCCATTTTAGTTAGTTTTATGGAGAATTCACAAATTAAATATTTTAAAAGGAAATAAACAAAAATTAACTTGTTTCGAAATAGGTTTGAGATACGTCTCAGGAGTGGAAACTCCTTACTCAGCTATCTCTTACCAATTTCACCTTTTTAGTCAAAATAAAAACTTAAAAACGCAAAATATTTTTGTAGTTTTTTCAAATTTTTCAAATTTTTTTTTTGTATTTTTCGAAAATTTTTTAACTAAAAATAAAAACAACACACAACTAAAAAGAAGATACTAATCAACTAATTCCCTCCCCCAAACCTAAATGAGACATTGTCCCCAATGTCTTAAACAATAGAAGAAGAGTTTAGAAGATAGTACCTGGTTAGCTGAAATTTTACACGAAAAGTTAAAGGTTAAGATCCAGATTAACACGACGTCTCTTACCAAGATCGTCCTCAGACCAATTTATCTTTGAAAGGATAGGGTCAACTTGTGGTTCATAGGATAAGAGTTGGTCTTTTAGATCCGGAGCAGTTCTGGCAGTAAAGATGAGTTCTTTTAAAGGTTTTGACACGAACCCATTTCTCCGGGCATCATCAAGAAACACACAAAGAAAATCATAAAATCCATCAATGTTAAACAGCCCAATTGGTTTCTGGTGTATGTTCAGGTTCGCCCAAGATAGCACTATAAAAATTTCCTCCAATGTACCCAAGCCACATGGGAAAGCAATAAAAGCATCAGAACGGTTAATCATTTCTACCAGTCGTTCAGACATACCTAGCATGATCAGTTCCTCTCCGTTTTATGGTTCAATAAGATTTGCTTCTGCCAAGGGTTTTGGGATGATTCCCAAAGCGTGACTGTCTTCTTCCTGTACAGCCTTTGAAACAATCCCCATTAGTCCAAGATTTCCTCCGTCATATATTAAGTGCATATTCCTTGCAGCTAAGACTCGACCTAATTCATGTGCTGATTCTACGTACTATGGTTTAGTACCAACACTACTATCGCAAAACACACAGATGTTTTCAACTCGTCTTCTTGAAGTGGCTTCCATGTTTTATTCTGGATGTCTTTAAAAGTGCAATGATGAGTTGAATTTATAATACCTGAAAAGGGTGAGTAAAATAATAGCACTAGTACCTGCCAAATGACAATTATTAGTTAAACAGAAAAATAAATCGTGATAGTCAAAAAGATCTGGATCCTGTCGGATAAAGTAAAAGAAAACAACAAAACAAATCACAATTATTAGGAAAAGACAAAGAGATATAATATGTACAAGGACATCATACACGTATAGAATGGACAGTAGGTATAGATAAACCATAAAAAGTACCCTATTTGTTTGCTCTCTATGGACTATTTAGATTACTATCTTCAGACTTAAATCCTATTGTGCATCAAACATATACTAAGTCAGAAGGTAAAAAAGTAATCAATGTAAACAAGACAATTGGACAATATGCGAGATAAATCAAACAACTTTGATAAAATCAATAATGTGTTTTTTATTATTACAATAATCAATTCCGTTTTACAATACATGAAGCTTTATGATATAAATCCCAACAGTTGGCACATACCTTCAGGTATAAAAGTGCAAGTCATTGGTTGATTAAACCCTTGAATGAGGAGAACTAATTATTGACAAACCATCACCAATGAGAGCCTAAGCCTAAACCTTGAATTAAGCCCACAAGTGACTCAATAGTTAATTCCCTATAGGAATGAGCCTCCCTAATTATTGTCTTTAGGCCCTAACCATTTGAAGTCAGTTTACCCCTTTTACATTGAATTATAAACTTGTTGGCTTTTCTCATAGACAAGTTTTTATTTCATGATAATTTTGTTAAATACTTTGAAATGTCAATAGGTAGAATTGTATGAAAACCTTGATGTCATAGAATGTGTCATTATGGTCCAAAACTGCCAAAACTATAGGTTCGATCCATGTACTGATTTTCATCTAGAAGGGTACATCATGTTTTGGCCCATTTGGATACTCTAAAGTGTTTCAAAGCCCATCCTTAATAACTAAGGGATTCTTTTCCGAGCATTATGGCGTCAACATCAATCGGGATATGTGCCTTCTTATTTACAGTTAGATACCGTGAGTGTTATTGGTGAGCTCTTATAAATGATGATCTCTCTCAGTATATTGTAACAAATAAAATCATTTAAGGGAATCATCGGTGTAAGGGCTTGGAAGCGAAGGCTGTCACGCCAAGCTGAGCAAAGAAGTTAAGTTAGGATCTAAGATCTGCTTTCATTTATGTCGTGTTGGCTCAGAGAGAGGACAAAAGTCAAATCCTGCCAAAGCGTTTCCTGTCTAAATCACATTACTAACTTCATATATAAGAACATGGTTCACACAAGATCAATGTTATCCTAAAGTCAAAGGATCATATATGCTACTCGACTCGAGGAGATTCCTATTGACACTGGTGTGTACTTTAAACTATTAGGAATCACCTGTGAGTTATTTAGTATTCGCTCTAACAGATATTCACATGTCTATAAAAGCTTCACATGCTCATGGTACATCAGGTTAAACCAATGGAACTGCAATTCACATATACGACATGTGTTTGTCTTCTCGGTTATATGAATTTGACCATATTCCAAAACCAACGACTAGGAATATTTACTTTACGAATTGTTTATAATAATAATAATATTATCCCAATGTCGGACCACCCATAGTCCTGTATTACTACATGACTATTCTAAGGTCGATGTCATTCTCAGCATATATCACCATCTAATATGCATAATGACATTCAAATTAATAAGGTTTGAAATGAAAATACAATTTGTTGGTGGTATTTTCAGGTCCTATGATATTTAAGCAATACGGCAGAGGTAAAAAGAGGAAACTCCCTTGTTGATCGAGATCATTAATACCGACCCGACCATATGAGTTGGGGCCCGAGCACTTAAGATCGATAACCCGACCACTTAAGATTGGATAATCGGGCATTATCAGATCGACAACAGCATTCTCAGTTCAAAAGACCATTGTGACCGACCTCATGAGGACCAAGAACATGGCGAGATATGCTCCAGAAGATAAGCCATCATATTTTTACGGATAAGAAGATAACTTATCCTACTTTCATGGGGAAAGGTTGATAAGTCAGTGTCCTAATAGGATATGGGAAGTGAATGAGTCAGTGTCCTAATAGGATATTGGAAGTGAATGTAGTTTCGACTAGGAATTCTTATGGGAAAAGGAATCTGATTTCTTCACTATTATAAATAGAAGGGGAAAATGTAAGTAAGGGAATGGATATTATTACCATCAGACTTGTAAACACGAGAGATATCAGAGAAGTATAACTCTGTAATAAAAATATCATTCGTTTTATGTCTGTGGAAGTAGGTGGGATCTGATTCGCCGAACCACGTTAAATCTCCTCGTTGATTGGTGTATTTATCTGTCTTTCGCTAAACTTGCTTTTGGTTCCCACCATAACCAAACAAATTCATTATTGAGGGAGGGTTGTTCTGGGGGTAATATTCATATATTGCCCTGAGACTAAAATCCATCGTCAACAGTTGGCGCCGTCTGTGGGGATTCCAACAAAAAACGGCTCGCGTATTAAGACGATGGCAGAAGGTGGAAATCACTGGTCGTCAGGGAGTTCAACAGTGGATTGGATGGAAAAGAGGGAAGAACAAATAAGGAAAGAAATTGAGAGACAAGAGCGTGAAAGGCGAAAAGAAGAAGAAAGGTTGTTGTAGGAAAAACTACATGAGGAGGAAAAAGCTCGTAAGCGCGAAGAGGCTGAGAGACGAAGAAAGTAAGAAGCTGAACGATAGGCAAAATTTGATGAGATTGCTGAAAAACAGAGGCAAAGAAAGTGAGAGCTGGAAGAAAAAGAACGGCTCAGAAGAGAAGCACTATTGGGAAAGTCATCTGATGGGGATTCAAAACATTACGGGCCTCATGTTCATGCATTGGAGTCTGGAATAGCTGTTGTTCCCGCTGCAGCAGCAGCTGCACCGGCCCCTGGAAAATACATTCCCAGGCACCTGCGCGGGAAAACTGATGTTGCCTATGCAGGGCAATTGCAACCTTCTCAATCTGAGGATCGATGAGACAGTGGTGTCAGGCGAAACAAAATCTTTGGTCAGGCGGCCCCACCTGAACCTGATTATGGTCGATGGAGCTGTTGGTTTCTAATAAGGTCCCAAGATCAATAACAAGCATGAAATATGTGCAAATACAAATCGAAGAAGTTGTAGAATACTCACATCGATCGGTTGAGCGACGCGGAGACGAAATATGTGCAAATACAAAGTCACGGCAGTGACAGTTTCTGCTCACTGGTTTTGGATCGGTTTTGGTCCTTCGTCAAGCTCCAAGCTTCGTCGAACGATACCAGGCTCATGGGTTGACTTCCCTATCACCTTCGCATGTCTCGTAAGTGTGCTAGAACTTGTGATTTTGCCACAAAATCCCACTCTTGCTTCCCTAACTCACGGTTTCTGCCCAGCTCAAACCAATGAAGTTTTTGCCTCCATGGGCGTGTGAAGAAGAAGGAGATGAGAGGAAGAGAGATTCATGTGAGAGAGATGAAAAAGTGAAATAGAAAATGATTTCTAAAATCCATTTACCATATACAACTTTTAATTTACAAAAAGTCAAGCAATTAATGCTTTCCATCAACTCACATCACTCAATCAAGTTGTCAAGTCACATCACTCAAAGTGACACTTGATTTGACGCTTGATTTGAATTACGTGCCGCACTCGAACTCGAAATGCGAATGCGCTAGCAAATAATCTCGGGCACGGGTTCGCTAATTCCAAATTAACGAATTTTCAGTTCCGTTGTAATTAAATGATTACGCCTAGCGAAATCACTATTCACGTCGCTAACGATTTAATTCTAAATTAATTCCGCGTTGAAATCTAATTTCGTTTAATATATCGAATATATTAATTAATCTATTAATTCCAAATTAATCGTTATCTCTCTTTAATTGATATTTTATCCCAGATAAAATATCTCCGTAATTAATCCCAGATTAATTTTCTCTCTCTTCTTATTAATCCCAGATTAATTTAGAGTGCGAGTCATACGTCATCGATGAATCTTTGGGAAGCGACCCATGAGATCTCCGGATATGTTGGCAGTAAATTCGGTCGTCGGACTATCCGAACACTTAGGTACCTCGTACTACGTTTATACCAATTTACAAGACAATGTTGGCCTCTAGCAAAGCGCCATGCCTACCCAATTCTCCGGAAATATCCTTACAGGAATAAAGGATCTATATCAGGCGTAGTATACGTAGTATTACGTATGTCGTTCCAGTATCGGATGATCACGTGCTAGGTCTGGGGCTGGAATTGTGTCTGCCCCGTACGAAGCACATGTCGGATGTCTGGTAACTAGTCTCTATAATTGGATAACTATGACCTAGTTATATTATCCCGATGACTGGAGAACTTAAGAGTACTAGTACCGTATCCTACGTGACCATCATCTCCATATGACTGGAATAAAGCACACTATGATTCTCAATATACCCAGCATTGGCATACACATAACCTGTTAAAGCCCTGGACGACCGCGACTAAAGTATATTAATTGTCGCAAGTATTAGCGGTGCTAGTCTCAGTTATGACCAAATACACTTACCCTGATTTCAGACTTCCATAGACACATAGTCATACTACCAATGGAATTCCGATGGGGTCTATCCAGAGCGAAGCTGTTTCCCGTACTATCGGTAAAACACAACCTCCTATTACACTTGCATGAGTATCCTATACCCAAATATATGAGAACTATGCCGTTGTGCCCTCACAACGCGTACAAGTGTAATACTAGTCTTTTACGCATTTATCGATTTCCAATCTCGATAATACTCTGACTAGGGATATTTAATGATTTATCCTTCATGGACTGATACTGTCTCATATCATTCTCCGTCCAGGAACAAATCATAGGGACCTCATATCATTTATACATCTAGGTGATCTAATCACAAATGATAAGAGTGCAATCTCCTTTGTCATATAGTTACTTTGAACAACAACACCATGATCTGTACAAATAGTGACGCTATGGGTCATAATTGTCCAACAATCTCCCACTTTGCCTATAGCCAGTCACTCGAGTGTCTAACACCCGAACTATGTACGGTTGGCTCAAACTGCTAAGAAAACTCTTTCGTCAGCGGATTTGCATGATTATCGTCTGATGCGATTTATTCGATCATCACATCGCCACGATGTATGATCCGAACGAATCAGATGAATATCGAAGTATATATCTGGATCGTTGATGAGACCATTAATTCTTTAGCTTGTGCTGATGCCTAGCTCAGCTGCTAACAGAATTATATCTAATCTAATTAGATTTGTTATCGACCCAAATGGATTCTATTGCTACCTCAGCTGCAGCAATAACCCGCATTTGTTATTTATTCGGTAACAATATCTTGCTTTGAAGATTTCTAGCTCACTGTTCAGTTATTCAAACTGTATAGTACCGTTTGAGACTTATAGTCATTTTTATCGGTTTGGAAACTTGCTACAATGATCCCAGTCACTTCAAGTTCTCCTTCTCCATAGACTAAGACAGCATCCTTAGTTCTCTAAGATACTAACAGATGTTGTTAACATCAATCCAGTGACTATCACTTGGATTGGCCTGTTTGTGAATCCATATGCTCAAATCGTATGAGACATCAGGTCACGTACATTTTTCAATGAAAGGTTTCTTGGAGAGTTTTCTCGAAAGCCAAGCTTTCACCGATTAGTAATTTTGGAATATCATTTCCAAGAAATGACATATTATCATTATTTTATAGGACAACCACTGTCAGTGCGCTCCCACTAACCCTCTTATATACATAAGAATCATTTTTGTTTTGAATTAAATCATAAACTATTATGATTACATCAAATGATAATTCCAAGAACCTAATGCTTTCTTCAATCCAAACATGGATCGAATAACCCGCAAACCTTGTTTGCTAGTTTTGGCACTACAAAACCGTCAGGATGTTGTAAACATCCTCCAAAAGGTTTCCTTTTCAGGAAAGCAATTTTCCCGTTCAGCTGACATATTTCATAAATGAAACATGCAGCTTTAGCAAGCATTATCCAAATGGATTTACCGTGGCAACAGTTAAAAGGTTGAATCGTAATCAACACAATGTTGATAATGATACCTTTTCGCTAAAAGCCTAGCTTTATACGTTGGTATGTTGCCATCCACGTACGTCTTCCTTGAAGACTTATAAAGTACCAATACGCACAATGCCTTTACGGTACATCAACTAGTATCCAAACATAGTTGATATACATGGAATCCATTTTGAACTTATGACACTTTACCATAATTAGCATGTCGATACCTTGTATCACTTCCTCATAAATAGTCAGTTGGTATACCTCAAAAGATTGACATCTTTATGAGTTGAGATCAGAAACACATACCCCAGGATGTTTTCTGAATCTCTCCGCCATACGTGGTTCTTATGTATTCGAAGATTATGGTATAGTTTCATCCTAGATGAACTATTTGTGTTCGATTAAGGATTCGGTGCCTTGGACAATATTACTATGATTTTCATCGAGTTTTACTAAGCTCCCACTTACCACTGCATATCGGTGTTCCTATTAGGAAAACCCCATGGTGAGCAACAATTACATTATTCTCTTGTGAGTTGTATAAGCACTATGCTTATGGTATCCCTAGAATAACCTACAATTGGCACTTATCCTATTTGGGTTTTAGTTTGGTATCATCCAAACATATGCCCAGCATACCCAAATTATCAGTAATGAGAAACCCGGTTTATTTCCTGTTCGTATCTAATATGATATCTGTCAAACAGATCTTTATGGAACCTTATTCAAAATAAGTTATGCAATGTTAATACTTATCCGTTGAAGGAAATGGTAGCTCAGAGCGGCTCATGATTAACCTTATCATGTCCAACAAAATTTGGTTACTCAGTTCGGACACACCGTCAACTTGACGTGTTCCGGGAGGAGTCCTCATTGAAAGAATACTATACTCTTTCAAGTATGTTAGAAACTTATTGCCTAAGTATTTTCCATTACGGTCTTCCGTGACGGTTTAATACTTTAGCCGATCTGTTTGTCTATCTCATGTCGAAACTATAGAAGTTTCCGATTTGTGTTTCAATAGAAACACATAACCATAACACGATGCCACATCCGTAAAGGTCACGAAATATTCATATCCACCTCTAGCCTAGCTAGACATGGGCCCACTTGCTTCACTATGAACTAGGGCTAACAGATAGGTGGCATTTACACTTTTACCAAGTAAATAGTGTTTTAGGAACTTTGCCCAATAAACTAGATTCGTAGACTTTATTTGAATGGAATCAAATCAGTCCGAGTACCCACTCTTCAAAAGTGTGGATATACGATTCTTGTTTTAGTTGTGTTCTATACAACAATGCCTTAATTGAGTTTCTTCTGATCAAATTAGTTTGAGCTATTTATTTGTCATGTTATACTTTCGAGATTTATTTATATTCAAAATATAAATGTTGTTATTCACATCTAATGTGTTTATCTCAATATCATCTTTTTATAATAAAACACTTTAGTGTTCCTGAATATAAAGGTTCACCCGCAGCGGGTTAAACACTGATATAGAGATAATATATCTAGTCAAACTAGTTACATTATAACAGTTTCCTAATTTAAGTACACACCTGAAGGTAGTTCCTAAACTTAGGTACATGTGGTTAAAACAGCGACTTTCGTCCAGTTTTCAATTCGCAGATAAATCTTTATTGAAGTCAGTATCCTGTTCAAAACAGATTCTGAACATCAATATATTTATATACCACACTAAGTATTTAAAATCCACTTTAATACTAGTAGTGAACATAATTATGACAAACATATTTGAAGTTGGAGCCTTGCTCGTCTTCAATTCCTTCCTGTCTGCTTTGTCCAAACGGCAGTCATGCTTCCACGATCCCGTTTGCCACAATTTAGGCAGACATTTTGGGATATGTCCTTTTATCTTCCTAGAAGATTATAATGATTTTGCCTTTGCCATTTTTCAATATTCCAGAAGCCTTTGGCCTAGCCTTGGGTTTCTAGAATACCGAAGTGAGGTGCGCCTTGCGCTACTTGCCTAATTGCAAACTTTGACTTTGTTTCATTGAGAATAGTTATTAACTCTCCAAGAGTTATTATTTCAATTTTAGTACTTCTAAGATCTAATTATAGATCTATGAAAATCCTTCAATTTCATTATCATACTTTAAGGATCTAATCCTTAGTTATGATTCAGAAATTAAAGAGTTTACTGTGAAAAGCTTAATGGATTAAGCACTTAAGTTATCATCACATAAATCTTCCAAAGATTATGCTCTACTATTTGCTTAACTTCGGCTTAGACATAATATGTTATTTTATCAAATAAAGTAACTTATTATTTTCCAGGACCATCCTGAAATTATTCCCAATTTGAAAATTAAACCATTTAAATACATTTTCCCAAGGATTATGTTTTAAATGTCAATCTTTCAATTTTATCCTGATTTTAATAGTCCAACTATTTAATCAACGATTTCGGTACTATTTATTATAATGATTACAATAGTCCAACTATTTAATCAACTATAATTTAGTATATTAAATTCAATTATATTGATTACTATAATCCAATTATAAAATCAACTATAAATGAATAGTATGAATATAGTCAAACTATTTATTAAAACAATGTTTAAATATTAGTCCAACTAACATTTAATTTATATGACGAATGATGTTTGATTTGAGCGCGTATGGCAAGTAATTAAACGAAAATTTCAAATTCAATTCTTGCCTCCCACTATTTTTCGGCGAGCCTCTAACCCTCTGTCAAGTACTCGGGAAACCGTGTTTCGTAGTGGGCTAGGATCCCGTTAAATATCACACAATCTTGACTTTGGCCAACAAATTGTATGATAATTAACTAGGTAGATCTCTAAGATCGATTGGATCCAATCCAATTCCTAGATCCGGTAGAGGGACATCCAAGTCCGAAACATATATCTTATATATGCCAATACATCCAATGTATTACCTAACCTTTTCCTCTGAATCAACTAAGCCTTGGCTTTGGAACAACAAACTTAGTGATCCCAGTTAAGCGTGACCCATTGACCATGGAAAGCTTCGTAATCAATGTCGATGGACAAGAAGTGGTCTTGACTTTGGCCAACAAACCACAACTTGGACAAGACACTGTTATGGAACAAAGCCTTCGTGATTCAAACACTCCTCGATGGACAAAGGCTTTGACTTTGGCTAACAAGCCAATGCCAGTCTCGGATCTTGAGTGAGAATCACTCAATGGAAGGAAATACGCTTAATATTTTGCGAGGATTTTTCGAGTGCAAATTGGCAACCAATTTATTATCTTTGTTAAGGTCTCAACATCATACACCCTTAAACATGCATTCTAAACACGTAATAAAGAGCGTATAAATAAATAATAATGATATGCGGATGGATACTTTACACATTGATCCTAGATCAAATCTCTCCATTTCTCTCTCCCGCTAGCACATCTATTACTTCTACCCGTTACACTACACTTCTAAAGAAACCTCATTTACATTAAGGGGAATATGTGAGAAGAGAATACAAAGAATAAGGAGGTAATAAGGTTGGACACGCAGGTCCAATTAATAAATCAAATTTATTACAACAATTTCTAAAATTGTCCCACCCAGCTAATATCCATCCGATATACATTATTCATACATCGCAACCATGTATTCACACCAGCATGTTATCAATCAATCTAATCAAATTAATTAATCAATTAATTAGTGATCATCCAATGTTCAAACAATGATTTGATTTTGTGCGAGTCAAACTAGTTTTGGGAATAAGTACTTAAAGTACGAATTCTCGAATTAAATTAAACTACATCATTAAATCCAATTTAATATGCATTCAATTCTAATTCGGTATTTATTTCCAAATTAAATACAACACTTTATTAACGAACTTTTACGACTTAAATTCCAAATTTAATCGTTACGGGTCTCAAAGCCCGATTAACGTCCAACGTCAATTTAATTAAAGTCCAATAGGCTTTTAATTAATTTCTTAAGTCGTGGACTTTTGGTCAACTCGGGTCAAACCGAATAACCAAAATCAAATCCGGGAATTACCCCATAAGCCTAGAAATCAATTTTGGCCCATTAGGCCCAATTAAACTTTAAAAGTCCATTAGTCGCATTTGGGCTTTATTGATGCAGTTTTGGGCCCAATTGGATCCAACCAATTTTTCCTAAACCCAACTTTGTACAACAAAGCCCTATAAGCCCAATAACAACATAACAAGCCCAATTTCCAAAATTAAGCCCAAAATAATTAAATTACAAAATCCAATTTCATAATTCAATTATCCAAAAGTGTATTACATAATTAATTACCCAATTAACATTTCTAAAACATCCATTAGCATTAATTAATCATGCAATTAAGATTAAAACATGTCCAACATGTTTTAACAAAAATCAAACC
This sequence comes from Zanthoxylum bungeanum, assembly GCA_019454045.1. Lineage (NCBI taxonomy): Eukaryota > Viridiplantae > Streptophyta > Magnoliopsida > Sapindales > Rutaceae > Zanthoxylum > Zanthoxylum bungeanum. The sequence continues at coordinate 45,099 of SKCR01041389.1, read as the reverse complement.
CAATACATGCTACATCAACTCTCGGCAATTTGGGAATTATGTGTCCGATTCGGTTTTAATCCAATTAATTCCACAATCGACATTAAATCAACATCCCAAATGATTCTAACTCATCCAATGAATCAAAAAAACAAAAATCACCAAGAATTTAGGGCTATGTTCAATTCGGCCAACACAAAAAAAATGGAGAAATTTGTTCCAAACAAGATTTCTTCAAATTGATCCAATCAATCATCAATTAAAACACATTTAAACATATTCATTCATCCAGTTTTTAAGCCCTAAACTTTTCATGCTTTAACCTTGCTCTAGATGCAATTGTTGGTTTATAATAAGGTCCCAAGATCAATAACAAGCATGAAATATGTGCGAATACAAATCGAAGAAGTTGCGGAATACTCACATTGATCGGTTGAGCGACGCGGAGATAAACAAAACTTCAAAAACTACTCCCTCCAAGGTCACGGCAGTGACATTTTCTGCTCACTGGTTTTGGCTTGGTTTTGATCCTTCGTCAAGCTCAAAGCTTCGTCGAACGATTCACGGCTCATGGGTGGACTTCCCTATCACCTTCACATGTCTCGTAAGTGTGCTAGCACTTGTGATTTTGCCACAAAATCCCACTCTTGCTTCCCTAACTCACGGTTTCTACCCTGCTCAAACCAGTGAAGTTTTTTGCCTCCATGTGCGTGTGAAGAAGATAGAGATGAGAGGAAGAGAGAGTTGTGTGAGAGAGATGAAAAATTGTAGTAGAAAATGATTTCTAAAATCCATTTACCATATACAACTTTTGATTTACAAAAGTCAAGCAAATAATGCTTTCCATCAACTCACATCAAGCCACATCACTCAATCAAGTTGTCAAGTCACATCACTCAAAGTGACATTTGATTTGACGCTTGATGTGACTAATGATTTGACGCTTGATTGACTTGCGTGCCGCACTAGAATTTGAAATGCGAATGCCCTCTCAAATAATCTCGGGCTCGGGTTCGCTAATTCCAAATTAACAAATTTTCAGTTGCGTTGTAATTAAATGATTACGCCTGGAGAAATCACTATTCACGTCGCTAACGAATTAATTCTAAATGAATTCGTTCGCCCGAATTAAAATCTAATTTTAATTCCGCGTCGAAATCCAATTTCGTTTAATATATCGAATATATTAATTAATCGATTAATTCCAAATTAATCGTTATCTCTCTTTAATTGATATTTTATCCCATACAAAATATCTCCGCAATTAATCCCAGATTAATTTTCTCTCTTTTCTTATTAATCCCAGATTAATTTAGAGTGCGAGTCATACGTCATCGGTGAATCTTTGGGAAGCGACCCATGAGATCCCCAGATATGTTGGCAGTAAATTCGGTCGTCGGACTATCTGAATATGTAAGTACCTCGTACTACGTTTATACCAATTTACAAGACAAGGTTGGCCTCAAGCAAAGCGCCATGCCTACCCAATTCTTCGGAAATATCATTACATGAATAAATGATCTATATCAGGCGTAGTATATGTAGTATTGCATATGTCGATCCAGTATCGGATGATCACGTGCTAGGCCTGGGGCTGGAATTGTGTCTGCCCCGTATGAAGCACATGTCGGATGTCTGGTAACTAGTCTTTATAATCAGATAAATATGACCTAGTCATATTATCCCAATGACTGCAGTACTTAAGAGTACTAGTACCGTATCCTACGTGACCATCATCTCCATATGACTGGAATGACACTTCCGTCTTGACATCACGCCCAACACACAACGATTCTCAATATACCCAGCATTGGCGTACACAGAACCTGTTAAACCCCTGGACGACCGCAACCAAAGTATATTGATTGTCGCAAGTATTAGCGGTGCAAGTCTCAGGTTAAGACCAAATACACCTACCCTGATTTCAGACTTCCATAGACACATAGTCAAACTGCCAATGGAATTTCGAGGGGGTCTATCCAGAACGAAGCTGTTTCCCGTACCATCGGTAAAACACAACCTCCTATTACACTTGCATTAATATCCTATACCCAAATATATCAGAACTATGCTGTTGTTCCCTCACAACGCGCACAAGTGTAATACTAGTCTTTTATGCATTTATCGATGTCCAATCTCGATAATACTCTGACTAGGGATATTTAATGATCTATCCTTCATGGACTGATACTGCCTCATATCATTCTCCGTCCAGGTTCAAATCATAGGGACCTTTTATCATTTATACATCTAGGTGATCTAATCACAAATGATAAGAGTGCAATCTCCTTTGTCACATAGTTAATTTGTACAACAACACCATGATCTATACAAATAATGACGCTATGGGTCATAATTTTCCAACTGAAGCAGCAGTCGGACTGAAGGTTCTGGTCAAGCTCCTCCAAAAATCGACAGACTTGAAAGCCGTATTCAATATTTTGGGGATGTACTCGATGCGAAGGAATGATATGAGATCAGGAAAGGCACCAAACCCGTAACCCGCCAATCATATGTGCTATCATAAAAATCATGGGCAGAAGTGATCCGACCAGACTCACTATATTTTTTAGGATCAGGACTGCGTCAATGGATGAAGTGTATGAGGGAGCGCGTGAACCCTTCGTGGTAGGATCAAACTCCCGAAGCCGGAGCGTAACTACCCATGACTTGCATCTGTCAAGGGTCGGGGCTGGATTTGTTCCGCCGAGGCCTCTGTGTGCCACCATCTCGGGGCTGGATTCGTTCCACCGAGGTTTCGTGGTGTAGGCTCGGGGCTGGGTTTGTCCCGCCGAGGCCTCTGTGTGCCACCGGCTCGAGGCTAGATTCGTTCCGCCGAGGCCTCTGTGTGCCACCAGCTCTGGGCTGGAATCGTTCCGCCGAGGTTTCGTGGTGTAGGCTCGGGGCTGGGTTTGTCCCGCCGAGGCCTCTTTGTGCCACCGGCTCGGGGCTGGATTCATTACGCCGAGGTTTCGTGGTGTAGGCTCGGGGCTGGATTTGTTCCGCCGAGGCCTCTATGTGCCACTTGGTTATTCGGCTCGGGGCTGGATTTTGCTCCGCCGAGGAGGCAATTATGGTTTCCTCAGCTCGGGGTCGGGTTACGTCCCATCGAGTCTATCTTTTTGGACTGGAGACGTAACATTCCCCCAGGGCCGAGTGTTTCTCTCAACTCGGGGTCGGGTTACATCCCACCGAGTCTATCTCTTTGGACTGGGGACGTAATATTCCCCCAGAGCCAAGTGTTTCTCTTAACTCGGGGTCGGGTTACGTCCCACCGAGTCTGTCTCTTTGGACTGGGGACGTAACATTCCCCCAAGGCCAAGTGTTTCTCTCAGCTCGGGGTCAGGTTACGTCCCACCGAGTCTGTCTCTTTTGACTGGGGACGTAACATTCCCCCAGGGCCAAGTGTTTCTATCAGCTCGGGGTCGGGTTACATCCCACTGAGTCTGTCTCTTTGGACTGGGGACGTAACATTCCCAGAGCCAAGTGTTCGGGTTACGTCCCATCGCATGATCTAATTTCCGACTCGGGTTGTCCCCTCATGGCCGGGCCTCGAGATATCGTTTCCATGAGATTATTCGGAGCAGATTATGAAAGATAAAAAGTGGAATAGAAACATGTAAAAAAAAAAGGAAAAAAAGGACAGCCATCAGTCAGTGAGGAGTACTGTTCTTTTTATATAGTTCCCGGCACCAACTTGTATAACTCATTGGAACCGATAACTAGGGGACATATGTTGATGGTATTTTTAGGTCCTATGATATTTAAGCAGTACGACATGGGTAAAAAGGTAATTCCTTTCTTGGTAAGGATCATTAATACCGACCCGACCACATGAGTGAGGGGCCGAGCACTTTACAATCGCTAAACCGACCACTTAAGATCGGATGACCGGGCATTATCATATTGAAAGTAGCATTCTCATTTCAAAAGACCATCGTGACGGACCCATGAAGACCGAGAAAATGGCGAGATATGCTCCAGAAGATAAGACGTCCTATTTTTACGGATAATAAGATAAGTTATCCTACTTTCATGGGGAAAATTTGATAAGTCAGTGTCCTAATAGGATAAAGGAAGTGAAGGTAGTTTCAACTATGAATCCTATGGGAAATGGAAAACTGTATCTTTGCTATTTTAAATAGGATGGGAAAGCGTACTTGTAAGGGGGTTGAGAGTTGAGAGCATTGGGAGTGGAGAATAGAATAAGAGAGAATTAGATTTGTAAACACAAAACAGATTAGAGAAACATATTTCGGTAATAAAACATCGTCCGTTCTGTACCCGTGGATGTAGGCTGGATCTGATCCGCCGAACCATGTTAAATCTCTTTGTTGATTGGTGTATTTATCCATTTTTTGCCAAATTTGCTTTTGGTTTTCCATAAACAAAAAAAATTCACAGTTGAATGAGGATTGTCTCGGGAGTCAAAAACCTATATTGCCCCTGAGACCGAAATCATTCGTCAACAGTTGGAGAGGATGGAAGAAACGAATAATGAGAAGCTTGAAGCCGGAGCCGGTCCGAGGAGAGGTGAAATAGCGGAAGTAAAAAGGGTCGCAGATGTGGGTGATGACGATGAACCGATGAGGAAGGGTCCATACGGGATGAGGTCCGTAGTAGTAGAAAAAGATTTACAAACGGAGGATACGTGGGAAGAAGAATAGCGGAGATAGTCGCTAGATTCTTCCTATGAGGGCCCCCGCGACACCAGAAGGGGAGATAAAAAGGATGGTAAAACTGGACGGGAAATCTCAAGCCATGAGGAACGCCGCTGTAGGCATTGCATTTTTTCATGTGAAACCCGATGATGAGTCTCAGTTGGAGGCACTACCTTTTAAGTCGCAGGAGCTGCGGGAAACGGACGTCGGAAGGTAGGAGTCAAGAATTGACACATATTCGGATTAAGTTCGCTAGTTTAGCTTCGGGTTACTTGTTGGTTTTCCGTTTTAAAAATTATTCCCGGCCCAAAACACTCACAAATCCCCGCAAGCCCCTTGGCCTTGACCCAAAACCCCGCAAGCCAGCACACCTTGTCCACACAAACCAAACCCACAAACCAAAGGCCCACACGCCCCAACCAAGGCCCACACGCCCATTCACCCTAATACACACCCAAATTAAATCAAATATTAAGTTAAATATTAATTAGATAATGTGATTAAATAAAATAATAATTAAATCATTTACCAAATTAAATAAAACATAAAATAAAATCATGCCTAATTTAAACAAATCAAATATGTTATATACCTAAATTAAAAAAATGATATGCCTAATTAAAATCAATTATAACAAATTAAAAATATTGACTTCCTAATCTAACAAATTAAATGCCTAATCCTAACCAATCACACATATTGACTTCCTAATTTAAACCAAATTTGTCCCCCCTCAATCTTTGACTTTCCTTGCTCAACACAAAATCAAATCCCTTCCTTGTGAGACAAGGTGAAGCCCTAGCCCTTCTCTATATAAACCACACCTTTCCAAGGCATTCCCTCCTCCTAGTTCACGTCCATCACACGAAAAAAGAAGCAAAGAATTTCCAACCCCTACTCCAAGCTCTCCATTCACGCCAATCACAAGAATAAGTAACAAAAAAAATTCTTTTCATCTCCTCCACTCCATAGCCGAACACTTCACCCTCATCAACCCCTCCATAACCGAAAATAACAAGCCTTTAAATCCTCCTAAAGCCACTGAAACCAGCCCTAGACAGCAGCCCTCCATCACCGAAAATTACAACCAAAAACTGAACTGCAGTGAACACATAAACTGCACTGTTTTAGACGCCCAAACAACAGTAATTTAACCCATAAAACAGCAGCAAAATCCACTTAAAACATTCCCTAAAAACCTTGAAGCAATAACATAAAAAATTGCACTCAAAGCCTCCTTAAAACCGCAAAAACAGCAACCCAAACCCCCCAAAAAAATGCAAAAACAGTCCACTAATAGACCTGAAACAGTGAGCAGAATACAAAGAAAACAGGAGCAAAACGGAGACCAAACAGCAGCAAAACAGAGCAAAAACAGGAGCTTGAACAGCAAAACAATGAGTTAAGACGTTAATACAGTGAACCGGCAAAGTTGCGGAGTGATAGCCCTTCCGATAGCCGTGAAACGCAAGTCCGAAAGTTGACATAAAAGGTTAGACCTTAGGGTATTTTCCACGTTCGTTTTCTGTTTTTTTTATTATTTATTGAATATTGTTCGCATGATTGTTATGCTAAAATGCATGTTGTGGCCCTTGAGTAGATAAATATGCATGTATCATGAAATATTGTATGTTGTGAACTTGGAATAAAATAAAAGATGTCTCAACTCTCGTGGTATATCGGATGGAAACCCGGACATAGATTTCATAGCCGATTCCGAATGGACGGTAATATGATATGTACTCGGGATACAACTCCACGTACCGCTTGAGTAAACGACACCCTCTTTTGTTTTATGTTGTTTTGGTTTATTTATTTTTCGTCATTTGAATTCCGCATGTTACTTGTTTATGCATGATTCAATCGAGCGCATGAGCTTAGTAAGTGCGATGAAAGGTCCCCTATTTGGAGGGGTTAAAATCCTTTACCACGATCCTTTGCCGCGCCGGTTGATGTGTGTTCGGTTGAATGCAAAATTTGTTCAATCGGGCATACTAAGTTTGATATTATTGTTTTTTTTAATTCTTTGTATGCATGATGCAATCGAGCACATGGGCTTAGTAAGTGCGATGAAAGGTCCCCTATTTGGAGGGGTTAAAACACTTTTACCACGACGCTTTGCCGCGCCGGTTGATGTGTGTTCGGTTGAATGCAAGATACGTTCAATCGGGCATACTAAGTTTGATATTATTGTTTTTAATTCTTTGCATGCATGATTCAATCGAGTGCATGGGCTTAGTAAGTGCGATGAAAGGTCCCCTATTTGGAGGGGTTAAAATCTTTTACCATGATGCTTTGCCGCGCCGGTTGATATGTGTTCGGTTGAATATAAGATATGTTAAATCAGACATACTAAATTTCATATTGTTATCTTTATATTTGTACTCATCTTAACGAAAGGCGCATGGGCTTATTGTGTTGGATTAAAAGGTTTTCCATTTGGGGGAAGAAAAGCCTAAAAAGGCTACCTTTACCAAGATATTTGCCGTGTCTTTCATCTATTGATTGCATCATCTATCCCTGTTTTGGCTCGACCTATTGTCATTGGTGTACCAATATTCTCAGCACAAACCCATAGCCACACTCCATGCACCATATTGCCTTAGCGCCTAAAGCCCATAACAGGCGCACCACTCACCTTCACAGTCCACGTGAGCCATGATCACAAACTGCCCTTAACCAACACACAAATCAGCGCACGAAACCCTCTTAAACTCCACACGATAGGCCACTCCTCACGCATGACTACTGCCCCATTCCCTCTTCACACTAAACATACGCAGATCACAGCCCTAGCTACCCTCTCAGTAGCAGCCTAAATCACCAGTCCCAGCTCACGCCAAACTGCCCTAAACACCACACGGCCACAAGAACCCTTCCGCCACTTCACTACCTCATAACACCCTAAACTGAACCCTTTATGAGACAGCCCCTTGCACTCACGCACACACTCACAACTCTCACATAAAGCCAACTATACCATTCATGCATGTATTATGAAATCCCATATAGTCATTCTTATCTTTGTACGCATCATAGTGAAAAACATGTTTATCCCATTGGTTGCATCATTTACCTTCGTCTTGGCTCAACGTATCGTATTACAATTCATATATCCATATCATGATAGCATTTGAGTATTATTTCTTGTGGTATATCAGATGGAAACCCAGACATAAATTCCGTAGCCGATTCCGAATGGACGGTAGTGCGGTCTGTACTTGGGATACAATTCCACGTACCACTTGAAAAAGTGCTCACATGTGTGCTTGTGTGGTTAGTGTGTGTGCTTGTGTTTTTCGTGAATATAATATGCCAATGAAGTTGTATGTTCGTTGCTACTTTAATGTACTTTCAAGCATGCAATCTTAGATGTGAAATATATGTAAATTTAGGTGTAAGTTTTATCTTGTACATGTGAATTTAGAAGCATGATACTCTTGGAAATAAGTGTTACTTAAACTTGATTAAATTATTACATAAATCCTTTCATTACAAGTGACATAAGTAAGAGACCATTCCGAACCCAACAGTTTGAGGTCTTCCCTTGCGAGGGGTGAGTGCGGCCATTCTCCGGTTTAGTCCCCCGCGGGCTACTCTGTACTCCCAACCGGGCCGCGAGCCCGGGACAGCATGCGTCGTCCAGTTCCTGTGTCCCACAGTCTGGCGACTCCACTGGGGATAGAGAATCAGCCTCGAAATTTATCTTGTAATGTTTGGATTTATGTTCTAATTGACCGTGTCCTATAGTGGATAAAATGGGGGTTGAATCAAGGTTATTTTGAGGCTAGGTAATGGTTTGGTGTCTTTCTTCATTCACTACCTTCCTAGAAGGAAAAGCTGTGAAGGCACCTATATAGCTATCTACCCTTAGCCTATTGTGAGGACTAATTGGGGACTCGTTGTTTATTCCTGTCACCAAACGATAGAGCCTAAGAGGCTAGGGTACTTAAGAGAGCCTCGCTCCACCCTCCCTCTGGGGAATCTACAATGGGAAATCCATTTGATAGTCAGTCACACACCATAGCTCATTGGCACGTACCTTAGTGTATAAAAAAAGGTGCGCTCACTTGGTCGCTAGAACCCTTGATTGGGGAGACCTAGTTGTGGGCCATCCTTCGCTGATGAGTGCCTTTGTCTACACTCTGGCGAACCCACCCATAGACCGGGTTTGTATGTTAAAAGTAACAATTATTTCCTTGAATATGTGCTTGTGGACCATCCTCATTGGATGCAGTTGGACTATTGTCAGTGTTGGACAATATGACCCATAGCGTCACTATTTGCACAGATCATTGTGTTGTTGTAGCAAATTAACTATGTGACAAGGAAATTGCACTCTCATCATTTGTGATTAGATCACCATAGATATATAAATGAAGAGAGGTCCCTATGATTAGTACCTGGACTGAAGAATGATATGAGACAGTATCAGTCCCCGAAGGTTTAATCATTAATATCCCTAGCCGTAGTATTATCGAGACTGGACATCGATAATGCGGAATAGGCTAGTATTGCACTTTGCGCGTTTGTGAGGGCACAACGGCATAGTTCTCATATATATAAGTATTGGATACTTATGCAAGTGCGATAGGAGGTCGTGTTTCACACGATGGTACGGGAAACAGCTTCGCTCTGGATAGACCCCTCGGAATCCCATTGGTATTATGACTATGTGTCTATGGGAGGCCGAAATCGAGGTAGGTGTGTATAGTCTTAACCTGAGACTTGCATCGCTAATACTTACGATAATCGATAAACTTTGGTCTTGGTGGTAGGGGGCTTAATCGGTTCTGTGTACACCACTTCTGGGTTTATCAGAGAGTCGTAGTGTATTGGGTGTGATGTCAAGATGGAAGTGTCACTTCAGTCATTTGGAGATGATGTCACGCAGGATACGGTACTAGTGCTCTTGAGTGTTGCGCAACCAATCGGGATATTGTGACCAGGTCATGTATATCCGATTATAGAGACTATGTTACCAGACATCCGACATGTGTTTCGGACGGGGCAGACACTTATCCAGCCCCAGCCCTAGCACGTGATTATCCGATACTGGGCCGATATACACAATACTACGGTATACTACGCTTGATACAGATCTATATATTCCTATAAGAATATTTCTGGAGAATTGGGTAGGCATGGCGCTTTGCTAGAAGCCAACCTTGTCTTGTAAATCGATATAAACGTAGTACGAGGTACTTACGTGTTCGGATAGTCCGACGATCGTATTTACTGCCAACATATCCGGAGATCTCATGGGTCGCTTCCTGAAGATTCACCGATGACGTATGACTCGCACTTTGATTAATCTGGGATTAATTAGAAGAGAGAGATAGAATTAATCTGGGATTAATTCGATGAGAGAGAAAATTAATCTGGGATTAATTACGGAGATATTTTATCTGGGATAAAATATTAATTAAAGAGAGAGAACGATTAATTTGGAATTAATCGATAAAATTAATATATTCGATATATTAATCGAAATTGGATTTCGACGCGGAATTAAAATTAGATTTTAATTCGGTGAACGAATTAATTTAGAATTAATTCGTTAGCGACGTGAATAGTGAATTCGCTAGGCGTAATCATTTAATTACGACGCGACGGAAAATTCGTTAATTTGGAATTAGCGAACCCGAGCCCGAGAGTGATTGCGAGCGCATTCGTATTTCGAATTCGAGCGCGGCACGCGTCACATCAAGCGTCAAATCGCTAATCGCGTCAATCGTCAAATCAATTGTCACTTTGAGTGATGTGACTTGACAATATGTCACTTTATTAAAGTGAAGACATGTGATGTGAATAGTGATGTGTAATGATTGAAAGCTTTTAAAAGGCTTGAGATGGAATATAACATTATTTTATTCCTTGCCTTTTTTGACTTTTGAATTAAAGTTGAGTATATATATCTTATTTTATTTACTTGGTAAAATATTAAAAATAAAGATATATACAAAAGCTTTTACTCTCTCTCTCTAGTACTTGGTACAGTATACGGTACAGAAAACGTCTTCTCCTCTCCCTCTCTTTTCCCTCTTCTTCTTCCTTTCTTCTTCTCGGCTCACTGCCGATTTTTGTCTAAAATGTTCTGGTTTGACCGAGCATTTGAGAAGCAAAATGAAGAAGGATGGTGCTAGCACACTCACATGGTTATACATAGGTGATAGGGAAGCTTCTTCTTTGAGCAAGGAAGCTTGAAGCTTTGAGCTTCAATGGAGTCTCACATGGCCGAACATGGAGGAAGCCATCAGACAAAACCGCACAGCCCACTGTCAAAGGAGCCATTGCCGAGCTTGGAGGGAGCTCAAAAATCGCACCTTGTTCTTCAACATCAAAACCGAAATCAATGTGAGTTGATTCCGCCACCTCCTTTGATGTGTTCATATGTTGTTTTTATGCATTGTTTGTGATCTTGTGGACTTGATTGAACTCCAACATTGGTATCTAGAGCCATTGATGCATGAAAACCGAAATTAGGGTTCTTGAGTAATTTGGGGCTTTTTGATTTTGGCTTGATTCTGACAAATTGATTGTGTAAGAATGCTTATATATGATCTAATTTGAGATATATGTAATCAATTTGACAAAAAAATCATTGGATTGATTTTCCCCAATTTGCAAATTTTGGTCGAAACTTTAATTTGGGTAAACTCGATTTAGGCATGATTTGGTTGAATTGTTTGATGCATTATGCTTGAATGAGGTTGAATTGAAGTTGTGCATGATCAATTTCAAGAAAATTGGATTAGATCAATTTTCCCCAATTCTTAGGTTGAATTTGAAACTTGAAATTGGGCAAAATGTGTTTAAGCATGTTTTAATTGCATTGGATGTTTAAGTATGCTTAGAACATGTTTAATTGAGATTGTGTGTGGTCAATTTCATGAAATTGGATTGGATTCATTTTTCCCCAAATTGGAGGCTTGGCCGAAAATTGGAAGAACCTAATGTCTTGGTAATTTTGTTTTGTTTGATCATTGGATGACTTAAAACAATTGGTTAATGTTGTTTTGAAGTTCAATTGGATTGAATTTTGATTTGGAACATTTTTCCCTTTTAAAGTGGCTTGGCCGATTTTAGGAACATGAAATTCATTGTGATTTTGTTGTTTTAATTCATTGGATGAATTGAATTGATTTGGGAAATTAAGATTGTGGACTCAATTGGATTGAAACCGAATCGAATTGAAAAACCCCTAATTGCCGAGACTTGAAAGCATGTTAATTGGGTTTGATTTTAATTGAATTGTGTTGGACACTATTTGGTTGTTAAAGTGCATGATTAATTAGGCTAATTGATATTTTAGAAATGTTAATTGGGTAATTGATTGTGTATTACACTTAGGTTAATTAATTGTGAAATTTGGAATTTTATAAGTTAATTAATTTGAGCTTGATTTTGGAAATTGGGCTTATTAGGTTGTAATTGGGCTTTTGGGCTTTGTTGTAACAAAGTTGGGTTTAGGCAAAATTGGTTGGATCCAATTAGGCCCAAAACCGAATCCAAAAGGTCCAATTATGACTTAATGGACCTTAATTATTTAATTGGGCCTAATGGGCCAAAATTAATTTAAAGGCTTATGGGGTAACTCCCGGATTGGATTTTGGTTGTTCGGTTTGACCCGAGTTGACCAAAAGTCCACGCCTATAGAAATTAATTAAAAGCCCATTGGACTTTAATTAAATAAAACATTAGATGTTAATCGGGCTTTGAGACCCGTTGCGATTAAATTTGGAATTTAAGTCGTAAAGGTTCGTTAATAAAAGTGTAATATTTAATTTGGAATTAAATAATGAATTAGAATTAAATACGTATTAAATTGGATTTAATTATGTTATTTAATTTAATTCGTAGAAATTGTACTTTGAGTACGTGTTTGCAATACGAGTTTGACTCGAACAAAATCAAATCTTTGTTTGAACATTGGATGATCACTAATAATCAAGATTAATTAATTTGATTGATTGATTGATAACATGCTTGTATGAATACATGGTTGTGATGTTTGAATAATGTATATCGGATGGATATTAGTCGGGTTGGGCGATTTTGGAAATTGTAATAAATTTGATTTATTAAATTGGACCTGCGTGTCCAGCCTTATCTCCTATTTCTTTGTATTCTCTTCTCACCTATTCCCCTCCATGTAAAAGAGGTTTCTTTAGAAGTGTAGTGTAACGGGTAGAAGTAATACAGTGCTAGCGGGAGAGATAGTGAGAGATTTGATCTAGGATCAATGTAAAATATCCATCCGCATATCATTATTATTTTATTTCATACTCGCTTTATTATGTGTTTAGAATGCATGCATAAGGGTGTATGATGATGAGACCTTAACAAAGATAATTAAATTGGTAGCCAATTTGCACGCGAAAAACCCTCGTTTTATATTAAGCAAATATCCTTCCATTGAATGATTCTTGTTCAAGATCCGAAGTTGGCATTGGTTTGTTTTTGACCAAAGTCAAGACCTTTGTCAATCAAGGATGTACTTGAATCATGAGAGTTTTTGTTGCATATCGGTGTCTTGTGTCCAAATCGTGATTTTTATTGACCAAAGTCAGATCACTTTTGTCCAATGACATTGATTACGAAACTTTCCTCGTCAATGGGTCCTGCTTAACTGGAATCATTAGGTTTGTTGTTGGCCAAAGCCAAGGCCTAAATGATTCAGAGGATAGGGTTAGGAAAATGTATTGGATACATTGACATTATACATATGTTTCGGACTTGGATGTCCACCTAACCGGATCTAGGAATTGGATGAGATCCAATTGATCTGTGAGATCTACCTAGTTAAATAGCATACAGCTTTTTATTGGCCAAAGTCAGGGTTGTGTGTTATTTAACGGGATCCTAGCCCACTAGGAAACACGGTTTCCCGAGTACTCCACAGAGGGTTAGAGACTCGACGAAAAATAGTGGGAGGCAAGTATTGAATTTGCAACATTCGTTCGAATACTCGCTAAACACGCTCATTTTATTTTATTTCGTCATTAAATTAAATATTAGTTAGACTAATATTTAAATTGTTGTTTTAATGAACAGTTGGACTGTATTATACTTGATTATATATAATTGGATTATATTAATCAATATATTTGAATTAATTAATTTCAGTTTACAGTTGATTTTATAATTGGATTATAGTAATCAATGTAATTGTTAATTGTTAATTTTGATTATTAGTTGGATTATTGATTATATAGTTGGACTATAAATCATTATAATATATATAGTACCACTAATCGTTGATTAAATAGTTGGACTATTGTAATCAAGATAAGAAATTGAAAATTGGATATTTAAAATATAATCTGGGATTAAAAATATTTTAAATGATTTAATTTTCAAATTGGGAATAAATAATAGGTTACTTTATTTGATAAAATAACTTATTATACGTTACGCCCAAAATTAAGCAAATAGTAGAGCATAAAATCTTTGGAAGATTTATGTGATGATGACTTTAATGCTTAATTAATATACTTATAATAAATCTATCTTTAGATTTAAAAGTATTAAAATTGCAATTAATAATTCTTGGAGAATTAATTGACTATTCTAGTGGAGAAAAGTCAAAGTTTGCAATTGGGCATGTAGCACAAGGTGCACATCGTTTCGATATTCCGAAACCCAAGGCTTGGCCAAAGGTTTGTGAAATATTGAAAAAGGATAATTGACATATCCCAAGTGACTACCATTTGGATATGGAAAACACGAAGGAATTAAAGAAAGGGCGAGGCTCTAACTTAAAAATGTTTGTCTTAGTTATGTTCACAGCTAGTATTGAAATTAGATTTTAAATACTTAGTGTGGTACATAATATATATGTATTGATATTCAGAATCTGCTTTGAGCAGGATACTGACTTCAAGCTGAGATTCCTCTGCGAATCGGAAACGGGACGAAAGTCGCTGTTTCGACCGTAGATACCTAAGTTTAGGAACTAACCTGGGGTATGTACTTGAATTAGGAGCTGTTATAATGTAACTAGTTTGACTAGAGACATTATCTCTTTATCAGTGTTTAATCCGTTGCGGATAAACCTTTATATTATAGAACACTGAGTGTTTTATTATATAAAGATGATACTGAGATAAATACATTAGATGTAAATAACATAATTTATATTTTGAATATAAATAAAATCTCAACATATAAATTGACAAAAATAGCTCAAATTGATTTGATCAATAGAGACTTATTTATGGCATTGTTGTCTAGGACACAATTAAACGAGACATGTCAGTTAGACGGTGTGTCCGAACTAAAACCGAATTTTGTTGGACATGATAAGGTTTATCACGAGTCGCTCTGAGCTATCATTTCCTTCAAACAGGATATGTATTAACAGTGCAAAACTTATTTAGAATAAGGTTCCATGTAAATCTGTTTGACAGATATCGTATTGGATATGAACAGGAAAGAACGAGGTTTCTCATTCCTGATAATTTGGGTATGCCAGGCATAACGTTTGGATGATACCAAACTAAGAACCCAAATTGGATAGTGCCAATATAGGTTATCCTAAGGGAAACCATAAGTATAGTACTTATAAATCTCACATGAGAACAATGTGATTGTTGCTCACCATGCGGTTTTCCTGAGTGAAATACCGATATGCAGTGGTCAGTGGGAGGATAGTGATACTCGATGAAAATCGGAGTAATACTGTTCTAGGCACAAGTCCGTAATGGAACACAAATAGTTCATCAATGATGAATCTATACCATTAATCTTCAAATACACAAGAAACCGAGTAGATCAGAGAGAGTCAAAAACAACCTGGGGTATGGGTTTCTGATCTCACCTCATAAAGATTTAATCTTTTAAGGTACACCAACTGATTACGTATGAGGTAGTGATACCGGTATCGACTCCCTATTATGGCAAAGTGCCATGAATCGAAAATGGATTCCATGTTTAACAACTATTTTGGATACTAGTTGTTGTACCACGAGGCATTGTGCCTATGGTACATTAAACGTCTTCAAGGAAGACATACATGGTAGGCAACATACCAACGTACAAAGCTGGGCTTTTGACGGAAAGGTATCGTTATCAACATTGTGTTAATAACGGTTCAACCTTTTACCTGTTGCCATGGTAAATCCATTTTGAAGATGCTTGTTGATAACTGTATATTTCATTTGTGAAATATGTCAGTTATAAATCAAAATCGCTTTCCTGAAAAGGAAACCTTTTGGAGAATGTTTACAACATTCTGACGATTTTGTATAACCGACAAACAAGGTTTGCGGATTATTCAATCCATGTTTGGATTGAAGCAAGCATAGGGTTCTTGGAACTGACGTTTTGAAATAATCATAATAGTTTATGATTTGACTCAAAACGAAATAATTCTTGTGTATATAAGAAGGTTAGTGGGAGAGGGCACTGACAATGAAATTCCCATAAAACAATTGTCGAAAGCTTGGCTTTCATAAGAAATTCTCCGTAGAATTCTGGGGAGTAACAACCTTTATTCAAGGAATAAAGATCTACTGGGCTAGATTTGGAGTTGGTAACACTCTCTAAGAAATTGTACATTTAAAATGTACTTGTATTGGTGTCTCATACGCTTTGAGCATATGGAGTCACAATCGGGTCAATCCAAGTGATAGTCACTGGATTGAAGATTAAGAACATCTGTTAGTATCTGAGAGAACTAAAGATGATTGTCTTAAACTATGGAGAATGAGAACTTGTAGTGACTGGGATCACTACTGCAAGTTTCCAAACAATTAAAATACTGCGGTACTATAAAGTTTGAATAACTGGGACAGTGAGCTGGAAATCTTCCTAGCAAGATAACTGTTGCCG
Organism: Zanthoxylum bungeanum; assembly: GCA_019454045.1. NCBI lineage: Eukaryota > Viridiplantae > Streptophyta > Magnoliopsida > Sapindales > Rutaceae > Zanthoxylum > Zanthoxylum bungeanum. Next base: position 28,624 of record SKCR01041389.1, on the reverse strand, counting down.
AATAAACAACAAATGCGGATTATTGCTGCAGCTGAGGCAGCAATAGAAGCCATTTGGATCGATAATAAATCTAATTAGATTAGATATAGTTCTGTTAGCAGCTGAGCTAGGCGTCAGCACAGGCTAAAGAATTAAAGGTCTCATCGACGATCCAGATATATACTTCTATATCATCTGATTCGTTCGGATCATACATCGTGGCGATGTGATGATCGTGTAAATCGCGTCAAACGATAAACAAACAAATCCGCTGACGAAAACCTTTCCTCAGCAATTTGAGCGAACCGTACATAGTTCAGGTGTGGGACACTTGAGTGACTGGCTATGTGCCAAGTGGGAGATTGTTGGACAATATGACCCATAGCGTCACTATTTGCACAGATCATTGTGTTGTTGTAGCAAATTAACTATGTGACAAGGAAATTGCACTCTCATCATTGTGATTAGATCACCATAGATATATAAATGAAGAGAGGTCCCTATGATTAGTACCTGGACTGAGAATGATATGAGACAGTATCAGTCCCCGAAGGTTTAATCATTAAATATCCCTAGCCGTAGTATTATCGAGACTGGACATCGATAATGCGGAATAGGCTAGTATTGCACTTGTGCGCGTTTGTGAGGGCACAACGGCATAGTTCTCATATATATAAGTATTGGATACTTATGCAAGTGCGATAGGAGGTCGTGTTTCACCGATGGTACGGGAAACAGCTTCGCTCTGGATAGACCCCTCGGAATCCCATTGGTATTATGACTATGTGTCTATGGGAGGCCGAAATCGAGGTAGGTGTGTATAGTCTTAACCTGAGACTTGCATCGCTAATACTTACGATAATCGATAAACTTTGGTCTTGGTGGTAGGGGGCTTTAATCGGTTCTGTGTACACCACTTCTGGGTTTATCAGAGAGTCGTAGTGTATTGGGTGTGATGTCAAGATGGAAGTGTCACTTCAGTCATTTGGAGATGATGTCACGCAGGATACGGTACTAGTGCTCTTGAGTGTTGCGCAACCAATCGGGATATTGTGACCAGGTCATGTATATCCGATTATAGAGACTATGTTACCAGACATCCGACATGTGTTTCGGACGGGGCAGACACTTATCCAGCCCCAGCCCTAGCACGTGATTATCCGATACTTATATATATACTACGGACTAGATACGTATACTACGCTTGATACAGATCTATATATTCCTATAAGAATATTTCTGGAGAATTGGGTAGGCATGGCGCTTTGCTAGAAGCCAACCTTGTCTTGTAAATCGATATAAACGTAGTACGAGGTACTTACGTGTTCGGATAGTCCGACGATCGTATTTACTGCCAACATATCCGGAGATCTCATGGGTCGCTTCCTGAAGATTCACCGATGACGTATGACTCGCACTTTGATTAATCTGGGATTAATTAGAAGAGAGAGATAGAATTAATCTGGGATTAATTCGATGAGAGAGAAAATTAATCTGGGATTAATTACGGAGATATTTTATCTGGGATAAAATATTAATTAAAGAGAGAGAACGATTAATTTGGAATTAATCGATAAAATTAATATATTCGATATATTAATCGAAATTGGATTTCGACGCGGAATTAAAATTAGATTTTAATTCGGGTGAACGAATTAATTTAGAATTAATTCGTTAGCGACGTGAATAATGAATTCGCTAGGCGTAATCATTTAATTACGACGCGACGGAAAATTCGTTAATTTGGAATTAGCGAACCCGAGCCCGAGAGTGATTGCGAGCGCATTCGTATTTCGAATTCGAGCGCGGCACGCGAGTCACATCAAGCGTCAAATCGCTAATCGCGTCAATCGTCAAATCAATTGTCACTTTGGGTGATGTGACTTGACAATATGTCACTTTATTAAAGTGAAGACATGTGATGTGAATAGTGATGTGTAATGATTGAAAGCTTTTAAAAGGCTTGAGATGGAATATAACATTATTTTATTCCTTGCCTTTTTTGACTTTTGAATTAAAGTTGAGTATATATATCTTATTTATTTACTTGGTAAAATATTAAATAAAAGATATATACAAAAGCTTTTACTCTCTCTCCTAGTACTTGGTACAGTATACGGTACATAAAACGTCTTCTCCTCTCCCTCTCTTTTCCCTTCTCTTCTTCTTCCCTCTTCTCTCGGCTCACTGCCGATTTTTGTCTAAAATGTTCTGGTTTGACCGAGCATTTGAGAAGCAAAATGAAGAAGGATGGTGCTAGCACACTCACATGGTTATACATAGGTGATAGGGAAGCTTCTTCTTTGAGCAAGGAAGCTTGAAGCTTTGAGCTTCAATGGAGTCTCACATGGCCGAACATGGAGGAAGCCATCACGACCAAAACCGCACAGCCCACTGTCAAAGGAAGCCATTGCCGAGCTTGGAGGGAGCTCAAAAATCGCACCTTGTTCTTCAAACATCAAAACCGAAATTCAATGTGAGTTGATTCCGCCACCTCCTTTGATGTGTTCATATGTTGTTTTTTATGCATTGTTTTGTGATCTTGTGGACTTGATTGAACTCCAACAGTCAGAAATGTGAACTTGCTGGGCCATTTAAACTGGGGCGAGTTCGTACCTTATTACCATTAGGCCCAAAGCTTCTGAAATGTTAATGGGCCATTCTGTAGAAATCATTGTTTTATGTTTGCATTATCTTCTCTTATGCTTGTGTTTGGGAACATCGTCGTTTTGATCCATTTAGACCATTTGTCATGGGATATGGGCTTGTTGGGCCATTTAAACTGGGACAAGAACGCATTTTATGACGATTGGGACAAAGGCTTCTAAGTGATTGATGGCCACTTCGTGCTTGTGTTAGGAACATTACCATTTGGATTTAGTTGGGCTCCTTACCATGGGATGTGAACTTTTGGGCCATTTAAACTAGGACGAGTTCACTCCTATGACAGTTAGCCCAAAAGCTTCTAAAATGATAACGGGCATATTTTTTTGAAAATTTAATTAATTTAGTATGTTATATATGTTACATTCATCTCATGCACCTCATACATACATCATGTTAACACCTTATATATCTCAAAAAGAAATCATAGATACCGTTTGGGTTAGAGAAGAGACAAGTCTCATTAAAAGAATAGTTACAGTCATGAGTGAATCCGGTAATGAGGTATCCCGTATGGATCAGTTAGAGAACGGTCTCGCCAAGATTACTGAACAGTTGCAAGCCTTGACTACTGCTGTGGCTGGTATGGCTGTGCCCCGTGCCGGGGGAAATTCTGAGGATGTGAGGCAAGAGGAACCTCCGAACAGATTGGGGGATGATATCCCCACTTTTGATGATGATATGGCAGAGTATGCAGCAGGCAGAGTATCTAGGTCTCAGGCAGAGTTACAGAAACTTCAGAATCAGGTTGAGTTAGTTACCCGCAAGTTGAGGGGTAAGAATGAAGATTTGCTGGATTATGACACACTGACTTTCGAGGAACAGTTGCCGGCACAATTCAAGATGCCTAATATTGCTAAGTTTAACGGGAATGGGGATCCAATGGTGCATCTCCGACATTTTGTATCAGTCATGAGTTCAGTTGGCCTATCTCAGCGCCAAGTGCAGAAAATGTTTGGAATGTCGCTCGAGGGAGCTCCCGTGGCGTGGTACCACAGTTTGGAGTAGAAACTGAAGGAAGATTGGAAGGAGTTGGCTGATGCTTTTGATGAGTGGTATTTATATCAATATTTTCCACTCATTTAACCTAATATTTTGTATAGTTTCTTGAGTTTTGTGAACATTTTGATGTGTTTTGTGTTATTTTGTAGATAATTAAAGTTTCAGGACAATCTGGAGGTGATTTGGGCCAAAACAGTGAAAATTGGACAAAAAGGACATTTCAGTAAATTGTTAGCGTCACGACGCCAAGACCTTCCGCGTCGCGACGCCTAAAATGAGCCGAACAGTGCTAACGTGCGCCAGGCCCACAAATCAGAATCTGAGAAAAGTTTGACTTTGCTAAAATGCGCCGTGCCACGTGTCATTATCACATCCGATATGCTAACATGCGCCGTGCCACGTGTCAGCATCCTACGGTGCCGATAGTCATCATCGCCACGTGTGCCACGTGTCATCTCCATGTCATCAGCCACGTCAGCAAGTCAACAAGTCAACACCGCCACATCATCATCAGCCAATCAGGAAGTGCCACGTGTCGCAATTCTATGGTGCCGACAGTCTCTTTCCCACGTGTCCCCACGTCACCGCCACGTCCGCATCAATCATTGAGTATCTAATACTTATCTGACACGTGGCGGATAAGAATCTCAGCGACCAATCAGAAGCCGCCACGTGTCACAATTATTGAAGCCCAACCACTCTGCCACATGTCACCTTATCAGCTTATCCAGAATCTTCAAACCGACGAACCAGAGCGTGCCACGTCGACAAATCTGGCGTAGCGACGCTGAGGGCCCTAGCGTCGCGACGCTGGAAGCCTACCGAGGCCTATAAATTGAGCTTGAGATTTCAGAATTCAGTGCACCACTCTCTCTCTTATATTCTTTCTAAAGAGAGTGTTTCTCTCTCTAGATTCTTTTAGTTTTTAGTTTTTTAGTTTTTTAATTTTTAGTTTTGTAAATAATTTTAATTACATTTTATAATAATAGTAATTTAATTTTTACTTTTTACAGTTTTTACTATTTACCATGAGAAGGTAACTTCCCCAGCTAGGGTGAAAGGTAATTCTTTTACTATTACTATTTAGATTAATCTCCCTTAAAAATAATATATTCACTATTTAAAATATTGACTTAAAAAGGATACCGCCAGATTGGTCGGTTGGTAATTCATTTTAATCTGGTTTAAACCTGACTAATAAAGGATACCGCCAGATTGGTCGGTTGGTAATTTAATTTTGGTTCCGCCTTTATGGCTGGTTGGACTTAATTTGACTTAATCAGGATACCGCATATATGGTCGGTTGGTAATATTATCATAAGTTTATATATTATATTATGGGAGATATCTAAATTAGTAGTAGTAAAAGTAATTCCTTTTACCTTAGCATTTTATTTTATTTTACTTTTCAGTTTTACTTTATGTCTTTTACTTTTCAGTATTTTTACTTTATGTCTTTTACTTTTAAGTTGTTACTAGCCCTAATTATGTGTTAGTTATATGGGGTTGTGAAGAATTCTAATATCACCGGTTTATAAGGGGTTATTTTATAGTTTGGGTAATTTAAAGGTTTACTTATTAAGTCTTAAGCTTAATGCTTCTTGTTCTTTGATCACCAATAAGATTGATGTGGTAAATCTAAAATGATCTAGACATAGGGATTTTAGGTTTCAGCCTTAGACTTAATAGCCCACGATCTTCCTTGAGGATAGATAACCCTTTAATAGATTTCCTTACAGGATAGGAATATACCTGTCGGGCGGGGGTAGCCATAATTGGAACTTAAACTTAATGAATCCAGATAATTTGGTTGACATAGACATATGGTTCAATTAGGTTAAACTGGGTATTTGCGTCTGACCATCGACAGAGGCTTTTGCATAATTTAGTGTTCCAGGTTAGTAAACTGGTTTATTACACAAACATAAAATAATCACTTCATCTTTTTAAAGATAATAGAAGGATTCAAAACCCTAGATCTTTGTATCTTTTGTTATTTTCCTTAGTATTTTATTTTGTCTTTTATTTATTTATTTATTTTGTAAAACCACTTTCAACCAATCGAACAATCATTCTTTTCACCCTTAATTAGATATTTGTAAATAAATAGATTCAATAATTAATAAGAACAGTAGGAATTATGTCCTCGTGGGATCGATATTTTTATACTACTTGAACGATACGTGCGCTTGCGTTATACGTGTGTGTTTACGCCGGTCATGTTTTTGGCGCCGTTGCCGGGGACTTATATTTCTTGAGTTGTTAATTTTGAAGCTATCTAATTTACTTGTATCTAATTTTCTTTATTTTTATCTGTAATTTTTATTTCTTTCTTTTTCAGGTGATTGAAAAATGAAACACTACTGGGAGATTGAGAGATTACGAACCTTACAAGAAGATACACCCCAAATCTGGGAGCAACAGTCCGGTTTTCTGAGGCCTGTTGTCCAGCCCAACAATTATCACTGGATGTCAGAACCAAGCAATACCACATTTGCTCAACAGAACGCAATGGGGAGATGTGACATATGTAATGGTAACCACCCTAGAGATTATTGCGAATACAACTACCATCCAAGGTGGCAGAGCTATCAAGATCCTTCATGGTATGACGAGCCATTACATTTTACAGAACCACATTTTCCATCTTATCCACCATCTACCTATAATCTTCATCAACAACCAGAATCATCAAAGGAAGATCAGTAGCTAAACATGCTCGAAGATATGTTCAAGAAACAAGACGAAAAGTTGGATACAATGCTTGAAACAAGCCAGAATCAATTTGAAAGTATTCAGAGACAATCAGAATTCATTCAGAGGATGACAGATCAAATGAGACAATTCACAGAAAACCAGAACTACATACCTCAAGAACCAGTTTCAGATGACACTGATGAAGCCTTCGAGTAACAATCATTTCACAATGACACCTTAACAGAGGAGGAGGCTGAGCAGTATCAACAACCAGAGGTATCAGTTCAGGAGCCCGAACCGCCAAAGTCTCAATTTGACTTTTATTATTCAGAATCTGACGAGGATGAAGCTTATCTATTTGTACCAAATGCACCAACAACGGAGGATCAAACTTTCAATCCTCAAAATGAAGATCTTGGAGCATGCTTTACCATGATGTTTGAAGAATAACTATTTAAACTATCCATTCCAGTCGTATCAGAGGATGAAAACCTAATCTCAGAAACATCTTTGCATCATAAGGTTGACAATTTTGAAGCATGTATCTCACCGATAACAGATGAAGAGCTTAATACAAAAATTTTACAAAACATATGTGAAGAAAATGTGGAACAAGAAGCAGAGCAAATGGATGAGCAAATTTCTGACCTTAATAAAAATCCAGAGCATTCAGGAGAATCATCGCTGTTTTGGGGAGTACAAATCAAAGATATCGCCTAGAAGCTTGACAAAATGGAACTCCCATTGCAAGTCAAGCACCATATAAGACCTCCTGATTTTCTTTCTTTCTTTGCAGGAACCACTGGAACAACAAGGAGCAAAAAGGTGGCACGAGCACTGAATGGGACAAAACTCTTTTTGCCACCTTACCGTTGGAAGAGACCCTTCAAAAGCAATGCTCACGGGATTGTTTTTGATCGGACATCTAAAACGACATTGAAACCTCCTGAACAGATGAATTTCAGTCACGTCTGGCTGAAGACGAAAAATTTAACGCTAGAAGGGAGGCAATTCATGCAATTTGTTGTAATTTATGTTTTATATTTTGTGTATACATGTTGTAGAAATTTTTTTTTTAATTTTGTGTGTTATTTTTGTAGGGAAAAGCACAAACGGAGCATTTTTAGACAGAAGGAATGTTGTTTGGCAAAAATGAAAGCTAATTCATTAGCGATGGCTGAATAAGGAATGGATTATTGAGACGCATCCTAATGGATTTATATACCAAACGAGTGGCGTATTGCGTACACAATTCCGTTGTCTTAATTATTGCTTTGATTCACTTTTCTATTGTAATTATCTTTATTTTCGTAGACAGGATCCAGACTTTTTGACCTTTCACGATTTCTTTTGTTGTTTAGCTAACAATCGTCCTCTGGAAGATATTAGTGCTATTATTACTCACCCTTTTTCAGGTACTATAAATGCAGCCCGTCATTACACTTTTGAAGGCATCCTGATTTGAAAAAGAAATACATAAAAAATGGAAGCCACTTCAAGAAGATGAATTGAGAACATCTGTGTGTTTTACGGTACTAGTGTTGGTACTAAGCCACAATACATAGAGGCAGCACATGAATTGGGTCGAGTCTTAGCAGCAAGGAATATGCACTTAATATATGGCAGAGGCAATCTCGGACTTATGGGGATCGTTTCAAAGGCTGTACATGAGGGAGACAGTCATGTTTTGGGAATCATCCCAAAACCCTTGGTAGAGGCAAATCTTATTGGATCATTAAACGGAGAGGAACTGATCGTGCCAGGTATGTCTGAACGACTGGTAGAAATGATTAACCGTGCTGATGCTTTTATTGCTTTGCCAGGTGGCTTGGGTACACTGGAGGAAATTTTTATAGTTCTATCTTGGGCGAACCTGAAAATACACCAGAAACCGCTTGGACTGTTTAATGTTGATGGATTTTATGATTTTCTTTGTGTGTTTCTTGATGATGCTCGGAGAAATGGGTTCATGTCAAAACCTGTGAAAGAACTCCTCTTTACTGCCAAAACTGCTCCGGATCTAATAGACCAACTCATAGCCTATGAACCACAAGTTGACCCTATCCTTTCAAAGATAAATTGGTCCGAGGACGATCATGGTAAGAGGCGTCAGATTAATCTGGATCTTAACCTTTAATCTCCTGTAGATTTTCAGCTAACCAGGTACGTGTTGGTTATAATCTAGGTCCCAAGATCAAACAAGACATGAAAACAATGCGTGAATACACCAACGAAGATAGCGGAATACTTACATCGGTTGGTTGAGTCGAATCGGCAACAAACAAAGCACAAAATGCTCACTGGTTTGGCGCCACTGCATGCAGTTCACTGTCTTTTGTCTTCTGTTTTTGAGCTGCGAAATGAAGCTCCTAACTTCGTCGGATGGATCCCGGCTCATGGGTGAACCTCCCTACCACCTTCGCAAGACTCGTAAGTGTGCTAGCACTTGATTTTCACCATGAAAACCCACTCTTGCTTCCCCTTAGTGTCACGCCATTTCTGGTTCTGAACCAGTCCATTTTTGTTATGTTTTGTGCGTGAGAGAAGAGAAAGAAAAATGGAGAGATAGAAATGTGTTGACTTGTTACAAAAGGTGTAAAAGCTTTACCTTTTATATTTTCCAAAAATATAAAATGATTTCCTTTGCTTTAATTCAAAATCAAGCAAAAAGTTGGAGCCAAAAGCATAAAGTTTTCCCTCCAAAATGCTTTTTACACTTTATGTCCACTTTAAGTCATATCAACTTTAATAAAGTGACATGTCTTTGACGCTTGATGCGACTTGCGTCGCCGCACTCGAATTTGAAATACGAATGCGCTCGCAATCACACCCGGGCTCGGGTTCGTTAATTCCAATTAACGATTTTTCCGTCGCGTCGTAATTAAATGATTACGCCTAGCGAATTCACTATTCACGTCACTAACGAATTAATTCTAAATTAATTCGTTCGCCCGAATTAAAATATAATTTTAATTCCGCATCGAAATCTAATTTCATTTAATATATCGAATATATTAATTTAATCGATTAATTCCAAATTAATCGTAATCTCTCTCTTGACGATATTTTATCCTAGATAAAATATCTCCGTAATTAATCCTAGATTAATTTTCTCTCTCTTCTATATAATCCCAGATTATTCAAGAGTGCGAGTTGTGCGTCATCGGTGGATTATCGGGAAGCGACCCATGAGATCCCCGGATTAGCTGGTAGTAAATACGGTCGTTGGAGTATCCGAATCACGTACGTACCAAGTACTACGTTCTACCGATTTACGAGACAAGGTCGACTCCTAGCAAAGCACCAAGTCTACCCAATTCTCCGGACATATCCATTTAAGAATATCAAAGATCTGTATCAAGCGTAGTATACTAATGTATTGTGCATATCGGCCCAGTATCAGATAGTCACGTGCTAGGGCTGGGGCTGGATAAGTGTCTACCCCGTCCGAAGCACATATCGGATGTCTGGTAACATAGTCTCTATAATCGGATAGTTATGACCTTGTCACAATATCCCGATTGGTTGCGCAACACTCAAGAGCACTAGTACCGTATCCTGCGTGACATCATCTCCATAATGACTGAAGTGACACTTCCGTCTCGACATCACACCCAATACACTACGACTCTCTGATAAACCCAGAAGTGGTGTACGCAGAACCGGTTAAAGCCTGTACCACCAAGACCAAAGTTTATCGATTATCGTAAGTATTAGCGATGTAAGTCTCAGGTTAAGACTATACACACCTACCTTGATTTCGGCCTCCCATAGACACATAGTCATAATACCAATGGGATTCTGAGGGGTCTATCCAGAGCGAAGCTGTTTCCCGTACCATCGGTGAAACACAACCTCCTATCGCACTTGCATAAGTATCCAATACTTATATATATGAGAACTATGTCGTTGTGCCATCACAACGCACACAAGTGCAATACTAGCCTATTCCGCATTATCGATGTCCAGTCTCGATAATACTACGGCTAGGGATATTTAATGATTAATCCTTCGGGGACTGATACTGTCTCATATCATTCTCAGTCCAGGAACTAATCATAGGGACCTCTCTTCATTTATATATATTTATGGTGATCTAATCAAAAATGATTAGAGTGCAATTTCCTTGTCACATAGTTAATTTGCTACAACAACACAATGATCTGTGCAAATAGTGACGCTATGGGTCATTTTGTCCAACAATCTCCCACTTGGCACATAGCGAGTCACTCAAGTGTCCTACACCTGAACTATGTACGGTTCGCTCAAATTACTGAGAAAAGGTTTTCGTCAGCGGATTTGTTTGATTATCGTCTGACGCGATTTATACGATCATCACATCGCCACGATGTATGATCCGAACGAATCAGATGATATAGAAGTATATATCTGGATCGTCGATGAGACCTTTAATTCCTTAGCCTGTGCCGATGCCTAGCTCAGCTGCTAAAAGAACTGTATCTAATCTAATTAGATTTATTATCGATCCAATATCTTCTATTGCTGCCTCAGTTGCAGCAATAATCCGCATTTGTTGTTTATTCGGCAACAATTATCTTGCTCGGAATATTTCCAGCTCACTGTCCCGTTATTCAAACTTTATAGTACCGTAGTATTTAATTGTTTGGAAACTTGTTGCAGTGATCCCAGTCACTTCAAGTTCTCCTTCTCTATAGTTTAAGACAGCATCTTTAGTTCACTGAGATACTAACAGATGTTCTTAATCTTCAATCCAGTGACTATCACTTGGATTGACCTGATTGTGACTCCATATGCTCGAAGCGTATGAGACACCCTATCAAGTACATTTTAAATGTATAATTTCCCAGAGAGTGTTAACAACTCCAAATCTATCCCAGTAGATCTTTATTACTTGAATAAAGGTTGTTACTCCCCAGAATTCTACGGAGAATTTCTATTGAAGAATATCTATGAAAGCCAAGCTTTCAGCAATTGCTTTATGGGAATTTCACTGTCAGTGCGCACTCCCACTAACCTCCTTATATACACAAGAATTATTTCGTTTTGATTCAAATCATAAACCATTATGATTATTTCAAAATGACAGTTCCAAGAACCTTATGCTTGCTTCAATCCAAACATGGATCGAATAACCCACAAACCTTGTTTGTCGATTATTCAAAATCGTCAGGATGTTGTAAACATCCTCCAAAAGGTTTCCTTTTCAGGAAAGCGATTTTGATCTACAACTGACTCATTTCATCATTGAAATACGCAGATTTCAACAAGCATCTTCAAAATGGTTTTACCATGGCAACAGGTAAAAGATTGAACTGTTATTAACACAATGTTGATAATGATACCTTTCCGTCAAAAGCCCAGCTTTGTACGTTGGTATGTTGCCTTCCATGTATGTCTTCCTTTAAGACGTTTAATGTACCAATAGGCCAATGCCTTGTGGTACAACAACTAGTATCCAAAATAGTTGTTATACATGGAATCCATTTCGGACTCATGGCACTTTGCCATAATAGGGAGTCGACACCTCGTATCACTTCCTCAAAACGTAGTCGGTGGATATACCTTCATAAGATTGACATATTTATGAGGTTAGATCAGAAACCCATACCCTAGGTTGTTTTCTGACTCTATATGATCTACTCAGTTCTTGTGTATTAGAAGATTAATGGTACAGATTCATTATTGATGAACTGTTTGTGTTCCATTAAGGACTTTGTGCCTTGAACAGTATTACTCCGATTTTCATCGAGTATCACGATCCTCCCACTAACCACTGCATATCGGTATTCCTCTCAGGAAAACCGCATGGTGAGCAACAATTACATTGTTCTCATTTGACCTCGCTCTGGATAGACCACGCGGAATCCCATTGGTAGTATGTCTGCGTGTCTATGGGAGGCCGCATCAGGGTAGGTGTATATGGTCTTAACTTGAGACTTGCATCGCTAGTACTTGCGACAATCGGTAAACTTTGGTTTTGGTGGTTCGGGGCTTTAACCGGTTCTGTGTACGCCTCTTCTGGGTTTATCGAGAATCGTAGTGTACTGGATGTGATGTCAAGATGGAAGTGTCACGTCAGACATATGGAGATGATGATCACGTAGGATACAGAACTAGTACTCTATAAAAGGTTGCAACCGTCGGGACAATATGACCAGGTCAGGATTGTCCGATTTAAAGAGACTAGTTGTTTGATGTCCGATATATGTTTCGTACGGGGCAGACACATTCCAGCCCCAGGCCTAACATGTGATCGTCCGATACTGGATCGATGTACGCAATACTACGGTATACTACCCTTGATAAAGATCTAATATTCCAATAAGAATATTTCTGGAGAATTGGGTAAGCATGGCGCTTTGCTAGAAGCCAACCTTGTCTTGTAAATCGGTAAAAACGTAGTACGAGGTACGTACGTGTTCGGATTATCCAACGACCGTAGCTACTGCCAACATATCCGGAGATCTCTTGGGTCGCTTCCTGAAGATTCACCTATGATGTTTGATTCGAACTTTATTAATCTTGGATTAATTACGGAGAAACTTTATCTTGGATAAAATGCCTAATTAGGAGAGAGAACGATTAATTTGGAATTAATCTATAAAATAATATATTCGATATATTAAACGAAATTAGATTTCGACGCGGAATTAAAATCGGATTTTAATTCGGGCAAACGAATTAATTTAGAATTAATTCGTTAGCGATGTGAATAGTAATTTCGCTAGGCATAATTATTTAAATTATGTCGCGACGGAAATTCGTTAATTCGGAATTAGCGAAACCGAGCCCGAAAGTGTTTGCGGACACATTCGTATTTTGAAACGAGTGGGACCCGCAAATCACATCGCGAAGTCTCATCACTTGACACGACTAGTTGATGGATGTATCTAGTCACCTTTATTGGATGATACATTGTCATCTCTCAATGTAAGTAGGTGAGGCCATTTAATGGCTTTTTGGGAGGGAAAATTTTTCACGTTTTTGGAGGGATATTTACCAAATATTTTTTGGTAATTGTTATCTCATCCTTCATGGTTTTGGAAACCGAAAGAGAAAAACAAAAGAAAACCAAAAAGCCTCTCTCCTCTTCTTCTTGCTCACGCCGTGAGCTTCAACAAGGCAAGAAAAATTGTTTTTCATCTTCTCCATTTTGCTAGCACAATGAAGGATCAAAGGAGGTGATAGGGAAACAACCTTGGAGCTTGGAATACTTGAAGACTTGAAGCTTCTCCCTTTTGCTCTTGGCCGAAAGTTTCCACCTTGAAGACTCAAGGATTTTCTTCATCATTTTTCGTCACAAGCTTTGTAAGTATGATTCCGCCATGCTTCAAGCTTTGCATGTATAAATCGTGTGTTTCATTGGCTTATACTTTCTTTGGGACTAATAATAGAAACCTTCAATGGTATCATGGAGCCATGTTTAAGCATGAAATACATTAGGGTTAATTGGGGAAAATTGATTGAAGCATGTTCTTGTGAAATTTGATGATAAAGTATGCTTATATGTATGTATATATGATATTATACATGATCAATTTTGAGAAAAATGCATTGGATGATTTTTCCCCAAAATTGTTGCTTTGGCCGAATATGGAGGTCCTTGCTCTGAAGCATGTTCTTGTGAAATTTGATGATAAAGTTTGCTTATATGTATGTAATATGATGTTATACATGATCAATTTTGAGAAAAATGCATTGGATGATTTTTCCCCAAAATTGTTGCTTTGGCCGAATATGAATGTTCTTGCACTGGATTGTATTTTTTGTTTACAAGTTCATTAGATGACTTAAAACATATACGGGACTTAGATTAGTGATTCAATCGGATTGAAAAACAAATCGAACCAAAAATCCCTCTTGGCCGAATGCAATATGGCATGTTAAAGGACTTGATTTTTTGTTCAAATAAATGTTGGACATGTGTTTTGAACAAGTGATGATTAATAAATTAAATTGGTGTTTTGGAAATATTTGGTTTAATGAATTAATCATGGATTTACACTTTAATTAATTGAATTTTAAAATTTAGAATATTAAAATTTAATTAATGGGCTTAATTGTAAAATTGGGCTTGTTTATTATATTTGGGCATAATGGGCTTGTTGGGCCAAGTAGATTTGGGCCAAAAGGATTGGATCCAATTTGAGCTTAAATCACTCCATTAAGTCCAAATATAGTAAAATGGCTTTAATGTTTAATTGGGCCTTATGGGCTTGAAATTGATTTTATGGCATTTAAGGGTGATTCCTTATTTGGGCTTGGTAATTGGGTTTGACCCACATTGACCAAAGCCCAAGCCTTAATAAATCAATTGAAAGCCCATCGGACTTTAATTAAACAAACATTGGATGTTAGTTGGGCTTGGAGACCCAATTAGATTAGATTTAGAATCTAAGTCTTTAAAGCACATTAAAAGTGTAAACATTTAATTTAGAATTAAATAAATTGAATTAGTATTGAATACGACTTAAATTGGATTTAACGGGTAGTTCGATATAATTCGTGAATTCGTACTTATGTACTTATTCTCAAACGAGTTGGACTCGCGCAAAATCAAACCGTTGTTTGAACATTGGATGATCACTTAAACAAAGACTAATTAATTGGATTTGATTGGTTGTGTAGCATGTCTTGATTGAATATATATGTATGTGATGAATGAATAGTGTATATCGGATGGATATTAGAAGGGAAAGGGTAATTTTAGAAATTATTGTAAATTTTGAATTTATAAATTGGACCTGCGTGTCCAGCCTTATCTCTTTTCTCTTTGTATTCTCTTCTCACCTAATTCCCCTCAATGTAAATGAGGTTTCTCTTATTGTATTATGTAATGGGTGGGTAGAAGTAGAATAGTGCTAGCGGGGAGAGGAAATGGAGTGATTTGTTCTAGGAACAAGTTGTTTTATATATCCATCCGTATATCACTATTAATTTACTTTACGCGCTTTATGATGTTTTAGAAGCATGCTTAAGGGTGTATGATGATGAGACCTAACAAAGATAATAAATTGGTTGCCAATTACGCAAAAATCCCTCAATCTATATTAAGCGATTATCCTTCCGTTGAATGATTCTTGTTCAAGATCCAAAATTGGCATTGGTTTGTTGGCCAAAGTCAAGACCTTTGTCAATTGAGGATGTACTTGAATCATGAGAGTTTTGTTCCACATCGGTGTCTTGTCCAAGTTGTGATTTGTTGGCCAAAGTCAAGATCACTTCTTGTCCAACGACATTGATTACGAAACTTTCTTGTCAATGGGTCCCGCTTAACTGGAATCATTAGGTTTGTTGTGCCAAAGCCAAGGCCTAGATGATTCGGAGGATATGGTTAGGAAAATGTATTAGATACATTGGCATATGTAATGTACATATGTTTTGGATTTGGATGTCCACCTAACCGAATCTAGGATTGGATGGGATCCAATTGATCTTTGAGATCTACCTAGTTAAATAGCATACATTTGTTGGCCAAAGTCAAGGTTGTGTGTTATTTAACGGGATCCTAGCCCACTAGGAAATAGGATTTCCCGAGTTCTCAACAGAGGGTTAGAGACTTGATGAAAATAGTGGGAGGCTAGTATTGAATTTGTTATTTCGTTTAGATACTTAGCCTTACGCGTCTTTCAATATTATTTCGTCTATTTATTAAAATTAGTTGGACTAATACATTGTTATTTTTTGTAACAGTTTGACTGTACCCATTTTATCGTTAACTAGATAGTTGGACTATCGTAGTTGAGATGGCAAGCAAGGGAAATGTCCGAGACATCATCATGGGTGACAATGTCTTTAAGGGCACAAACTTCGCTGATTGGGAAATGAACCTAAGGATAGTCCTTGGGGCTGAGAGGATGCTGTACACTATACAGATACCTCTCCCGCCTAAGCCCACTGACCCACTTGAGCTGGAGTTATGGAAAACTCACAGCGATGATTGTGACACTGCTCAGGCTATTATGTTAGCTTCGATGACTCAGCACTTTCGTCGCCAGAATAAGGAGGACTTGGATCCTTATAATATGATGGCTAGACTGAGAGATCTCCACCGCACCAACAAGCGGATGGAGAGGTACGAGTTGGTGAAGAAACTCTTCCGCGCCCGAATGACTGAAGGCGCATCAGTTGAGGCCCACGGGGCTCAAATGATCGCCGATATTGATGAGTTGGCCAATATGGGAATAGTCTTGGAGGCTGAGCTGACCGTAGATTTGATCTTACAGTCACTTCCTGATTCTTGGAAACAAATCATAATCAACTATAAGTTGATGGACACGGATGACTCTCTTGGAGAGCTGTTATCCATCTTGAAGGAGTCTGAAAAAGAACTCCAAAAGGGGGCAAGCGCGAGGCGCACTATGCATCGACCTCTCAGAGGCCAAGGGCTGGGCCCAAAGCTACTGGAGGGGTGAGGAAGAAGAAACATAAGAAAAAGGGTAAAGGCAAGTTGACAAAAGCTTCTGAGAAGCCAAGGACAAGTCTCAAGATGTCTGCCTCAACTGCGGCAAGAAGGGTCACTGGAAACGTGACTGCCGAATGGGCAAGGGACACAGGGAGGATATCAAGGCAGGCAAGGCACTAGCCTCTAGCCTCTGGTATGTTTGTTATTGAGATAAATATGACTACTTCTAGTTTTAAAAATTGGATTTTTGATTCTGGTTGTGCTGCTCATATATGTACTGATTTGCAGGATCTGCAGAATAGCAGGATGCTGGCTTCAGGGGAGGTTGATCTACGAGTCGGAAACGGAACTCCAGTTGCTGTTTTGGCTGTAGGGACTTTTGTTTTGGAATTGCCCTCGGGGCATGTGCTTAAACTTTTGAACTGTTTTATATACCTAGTTTGACTAGGAATATCATATCTGTATCTTTGTTAACCCAGCATGGGTACACTTTTGTATTTAGAAACACTGGGTGTTATTTATATAAAGATGATGCAGAAATTTGCACTGCTGTTGCAAATAATGGCCTTTATATTTTGAATATAAACGAATCTCCTAAACATAAAATAACAAACAAAAGGCTCAAAAGGAGTAATCTAAAAGATGAAGCTTATATGTGGCATTGTCGTCTAGGACACATTAACAAGACTCGCATATCCACACTTTCGAAGAGTGGGTACTTGGACGGATTTGATCATAATTCATATGATGTCTGCGAATCTTGTCTTTTAGGCAAAATGCCTAAATCACCTTTTAGTGGTAAAGGTGAACGTGCCACAGAACTGTTAGCCCTCGTTCATAGTGACGTATGTGGGCCCATGTCTAGCCAGGCTAGAGGTGGATATCATTACTTCGTAACCTTTACGGATGATGCATCTCGTTATGGTTATGTGTATCTAATGAGACACAAGTCGGAAACTTTTGAGAAATTCAAAGAGTTTCGACACGAAGTAGAAAAACAAACAGGCAAGAGTATTAAAACATTGCGGTCGGACCGTGGTGGCGAATACTTAAGTTATGAGTTTCAAGATTACTTGAAAGAATATGGTATTCTTTCACAGTGGACTCCTCCTGGAACACCGCAATTAAACGGTGTGTCTGAACGGAGAAACCGTACCTTGTTAGACATGGTAAGGTCCATGATGAGTCGCACTGAGCTACCTATATCCTTCTGGGGATACGCATTAAACAATGCGGTACTTATTTTGAATAAGGTTCCGTCAAAGTCTGTTGAACAGACTCCATATGAGATATGGACAGGGAGGAAACCAGGTTTCTCTTTCCTAAAGATTTGGGGATGCTGGGCATATGTTAAACGTTTGGAAGGTACCAAACTAGAACCCAAATCAGATAAATGCCTTTTCGTGGGATATCCTAAGGAAACCAAAGGATATTACTTCTATCACCCACAAGAGAACAAAGTATTTGTTGCTCTACATGCATTTTTCCTTGAGAAGGAATTCCTAGATGCAGTGGTAAGTGGGAGGAAAGTGGAGCTCGATGAAAATCGTAGTGATACTGTTCCTGGCAATGAATCAACGACGGAACATAAACAGACCATCCGGGATGAGTCTGTACCACAATCTTCATATACACAAGGACCGCGTAGGTCGGAGAGAGTCAGGACAGTACCTGAGAGGTATGGGTTCCTGATCTCGCCTCATGTAGATATTAATCTTATTGAGGATAATGAACCGGCTACGTATGAGGAAGCAATACAGAATATTGATTCCGCTTTATGGCAAGAAGCCATGAAGTCCGAGATGGATTCCATGTACGCCAACCAAGTTTGGACACTGGTTGATGCACCAGAAGGCGTAAAGCCTATTGGATGCAGATGGATCTTCAAGAAGAAGACCGACATGGATGGCAACGTGCAAACGTACAAAGCTAGGCTTGTAGCAAAGGGGTATCGTCAACAATATGGTATTGATTATGACGAAACTTTCTCACCCGTTGCCATGATTAAATCCATTCGGATAATGCTTGCAATAGCTGCATATTTCGATTACGAGATATGGCAGATGGACGTTAAAACCGCTTTCCTTAACGGAAACCTTTTGGAGGATGTTTATATGCAACAGCCTGACGGTTTTATCGTACCTAGACTTGCAAACAAGGTTTGTAAGTTAAATCGATCCATTTATGGATTGAAGCAAGCATCACGGTCATGGAATCAGCGTTTTGATGAGATCATAAAAGAATATGATTTCGTGCAAAACGCTGATGACCCTTGTGTATACAAGAAGGTTAGTGGGAGAGCACTGACTTTTATTGTCCTTTATGTCGACGACGTATTGCTTA
The DNA here is from genome assembly GCA_019454045.1 of Zanthoxylum bungeanum. Lineage (NCBI taxonomy): Eukaryota > Viridiplantae > Streptophyta > Magnoliopsida > Sapindales > Rutaceae > Zanthoxylum > Zanthoxylum bungeanum. The sequence goes on along the minus strand of SKCR01041389.1, from coordinate 9,552 downwards.
TAGGCAATGACATTCCCATGCTAACGTCGGTGAAAGCTTGGCTTTCATTAAAATTCTCCATGAAAGATCTGGGAGAAGCAGCCTTTATTCTGGGAATAAAGATCTACCGGGATAGATCTAGAAAGCTGCTTGGACTCTCCCAGAGTACATATATTGACAAAGTATTGAAGCGATTCAACATGGATCAATCCAAGAAGGGATTGATGCCAATGTCACGTGGTATCCTTCTGTCTAAGGACATGTGTCCTAAGACTAAAGAAGAGAGAGATAACATGAGTCGGATACCGTTCGCCTCGGCAGTCGGATCGATCATGTATGCCATGATATGTACGCGACCTGATGTGTCATATGCTTTGAGCATGTGCAGTCGCTTTCAGGCCGATCCAGGTGAAGGTCACTGGATGGCAGTTAAGAATATCCTTAAGTATCTTAGACGAACTAAGGATGCTTTCTTAATTTATGGAGGTGGAGAACTTGAGGTATCTGGGTACACCGATGCAAGTTTCCAAACCGACAAGGACGACTTCAAGTCGCAATCGGGGTACATTTTTTGTTTGAATAACGGAGCAGTGAGCTGGAAATCTTCCAAGAAGATACTGTTGCCGATTCAACAACAGAAGCGGAGTATATCGCTGCGTCGGAAGCAGCAAAGGAGGCAGTTTGGATCCGAAAATTCCTGATCGGATTAGGAGTAGTTCCGTTAGCAGCTGAGCCCGTGCCATTGTATTGTGACAATAACGGGGCTATAGCACAAGCTAAGGAACCAAGGTCTCATCAACGATCCAAGCATGTTCTTCGGCGTTACCATGTGATTCGGGAGATAATACATCGTGGCGATGTAAAATTCGAGAAGGTCGCATCGGATGACAACATTGCAGATCCGCTGACGAAAGCTGTTCTTCAGCATTTGTTTGAACGACATATACATAGTTTAGGTATTAGATGCTTGAGTGACTGGCTATAGGCCAAGTGGGAGATTGTTAGACATTATGACCCATAGCGTCACTGTTTTGTAAATGATATTGTATTATTGTACAAAATTAACTATGTGATAATGAAATTGCCTTTTGCCGTTTTGTAAATTATTTACTTTGATATATTAATGGCAAAAGTCCATATGATTAGTTCCGTATTGAGATGATATGAGACAGTATCAATATAAAAGGTTTAATCATTAAATATCCCTAGTCGGAGTATTATCGAGATCGGACATCGATAATGCGGAATAGACTAGTATTGCACTTGTGCACGTTGTGATGGCACAACGGCATAGTTCTCATATATTTAAGTATTGGATACTTATGCAAGTGCGATAGGAGGTTGTGTTTTACCGATGGTACGGAAAACAGCTTCGCTCTGGATAGACCCCGCGGAATCCCATTGGTAGTATGTCTGCGTGTCTATGGGAGGCCGCATCAGGGTAGGTGTATATGGTCTTAACCTGAGACTTGCATCGCTAGTACTTGCGACAATCGGTAAACTTTGGTTTTGGTGGTTCGGGGCTTTAACCGGTTCTGTGTACGCCTCTTCTGGGTTTATCGAGAATCGTAGTGTACTGGATGTGATGTCAAGATGGAAGTATCACTTCAGACATATGGAGATGATGATCACGTAGGATACAGAACTAGTACTCTATAAAAGGTTGCAACCGTCGGGACAATATGACCAGGTCAGGATTGTCCGATTTAAAGAGACTAGTTGTTTGATGTCCGATATATGTTTCGTACGGGGCAGACACATTTCCAGCCCCAGGCCTAACATGTGATCGTCAGATACTGGATCGATGTACGCAATACTACGCTTGATAAAGATCTAATATTCCAATAAGAATATTTCTGGAGAATTGGGTAGGCATGGCGTTTTGCTAGAAGCCAACCTTGTCTTGTAAATCGGTGTAAAAACGTAGTACGAGGTACGTACGTGTTCGGATTATCCAACGACCGTATTTACTGCCAACATATCCGGAGATCTCTTGGGTCGCTTCCTGAAGATTCACCTATGATGTTTGATTCGAACTTTATTAATCTTGGATTAATTACGGAGAAACTTTATCTTGGATAAAATGCCTAATTAGGAGAGAGAACGATTAATTTGGAATTAATCGATAAAATAATATATTCGATATATTAAACGAAATTAGATTTCGACGCGGAATTAAAATCGGATTTTAATTCGGGCAAACGAATTAATTTAGAATTAATTCGTTAGCGATGTGAATAGTAATTTCGCTAGGCATAATTATTTAATTTACGTCGCGACGGAAATTCGTTAATTCGGAATTAGCGAAACCGAGCCCGAAAGTGTTTGCGGACACATTCGTATTTTGAAACGAGTGGGACCCGCAAATCACATCGCGAAGTCTCATCACTTGACACGACTAGTTGATGGATGTATCTAGTCACCTTTATTGGATGATACATTGTCACTATTCTCAATGTAAGTAGGTGAGGCCATTTAATGGCTTTTTGGGAGGGAAAACTTTTTCACGTTTTTGGAGGGATATTTACCAAATATTTTTTGGTAATTGTTATCTCATCCTCATTTTGGAAACCAGAAAGAGAAAAACAAAAGAAAACCAAAAAGCCTCTCTCCCTCTTCTTCTTGCTCACGCCGTGAGCTTCAACAAGGCAAGAAAAATTGTTTTTCATCTTCTCCATTTTGCTAGCACAATGAAGGATCAAATGAGGTGATAGGGAAACAACCTTGGAGCTTGGAATACTTGAAGACTTGAAGCTTCTCTCCCTTTTGCTCTTGGCCAAAGTTTCCACCTTGAAGACTCAAGGATTTTCTTCATCATTTTTCGTCACAAGCTTTGTAAGTATGATTCCGCCATGCTTCAAGCTTTGCATGTATAAATCGTGTGTTTCATTGGCTTATACTTTCTTTGGGACTAATAATAGAAACCTACAAGGGGTTTAAAGGTTGTTGCATACGCTAAATGCAACTGTGATCCCTACGAAAGTGGCTTAGTTAATTATTTATGTTATTTTACTCTATGTTTTGCTCGAGGACTAGCAAAATGTTAGGTTTGGGGTGTGATAAGTGATATTTATATCATATTCCCACTTATTTACCTAATATTTTGTATAGTTTCTTGAGTTTTGTGAACGTTTTGATGTGTTTTGTGTTATTTTTAGATAAATAAAGTTTCAGGACATTCTGGAGGTAATTTGGGCCAAAACAGTGAAAATTGGACAAAGAGGACATTTCAGTAAATTGTCAGCGTCGCGACGCCAACACCTTCCGCGTCGCGACGCCTAAAAAAAAATGAGAACGTGCTAACGTGCGCCGGGTCCACAAATCAGAATCTGAGAAAAGTTTGACTTTGCTAAAATGCGCCGTGCCACGTGTCACTATCACATCCGATATGTTAACATGCGCCGTGCCACGTGTCAGCATCCTACGGTACCGACAGTCATCATCGCCACATGTCATCTCTATGTCATCAGCCACATCAGCAAGTCAACAAGTCAACACCGCCACGTCACCGCCACTTCATCATCAGCCAATCAGGAAGTGTCACATCACCGCCACGTCACCGGCACATCAGCATCAATCATTGAGTATCTAATCCTTATCTGACATGTGGCGGATAAGAATCTCAGCGACCAATCAGAAGCCGCCACATGTCACAATAATTGAAGACCAACCACTCTGCCACGTGTCACCTTATTAGCTTATCTAGAATCTTCAAACCGGCGAACCAGAGCGTGCCACGTAGACAAATCTGGCGTATCGACGCTGAGGGCCCTGGCGTCGCGACGTTGGAAGCCTACCGAGACCTATAAATTGATCTCGAGATTTCAGAATTCAGTGCACCACTCTCTCTCTTATATTCTTTCTAAAGAGAGAGTTTCTCTCTCTAGATTCTTTTAGTTCTTAGTTTTTTAGTTTTTAATTTTTAGTTTTGTAAATAATTTTAATTACGTTTTATAATAATAGTATTTTACTTTTTACTTTTTACTTTTTACAGTTTTTACTATTTACCATGAGAAGGTAACTTCCCCAGCTATGGTGAAAGGTAATTCTTTTACTGTTACTATTTAGATTAATCTCCCTTAAAAATAATATATTCACTATTTAAAATATTGACTTAAAAAGGATACCGCCAGATTGGTCCGTTGGTAATTCATTTTAATCTGGTTTTAACCTGACTAATAAAGGATACCGCCAGATTGGTCGGTTGGTAATTTAATTTTGGTTTCGCCTTTATGGCTGGTTGGACTTAATTTGACTTAATCAGGATACCGCCTATATGGTCGGTTGGTACTATTATCATAAGTTTATATATTATATTATGGGAGATATCTAAATTAGTAGTAGTAAATGTAATTCCTTTTACCTTAGCATTTTATTTTATTTTACTTTTCAGTTTTACTTTATGTCTTTTACTTTTCAGTATTTTTACTTTATGTTTCTTACTTTTAAGTTGTTACTAGCCCTAGTTATGTGTTAGTTATCTGGGGTTGTGATGAATTCTAATATCACCGGTTTATATGGGGTTATTTTATAGTTGGGTAATTTAAAGGTTTTCTTATTAAGTCTTAAGCTTAATGCTTCTTGTTATTTGATCACCAATATAATTGATGTGGTAAATCTAAAATGAACTAGACATAGGGATTTTAGGTTTCAGCCTTAGACTTAATAGCCCACGATATTCCTTGAGGATAGATAACCCTTTAATAGATTTCCTTACAGGATAGGAATATACATGTCGGGCGGGGGTAGCCATAATTGGAACTTAAACTTAATGAATCCAGATAATTTGGTTGACATAGACATATGGTTCAATTGGGTTAAACTGGGTATTTGTGTCTGACCATTGACAGAGGCTTTTGCATAATTTAATGTTCCAGGTTAGTAAATTGATTTATTACACAACATAAAATAATCAATTCATCTTTTAAAAGATATTAGAAGGATTCACAACCCTAGATCTTTGTATCTTTTGTTATTTTCCTTAGTATTTTCTTTTGTCTTTTATTTATTTATTTATTTTGTAAAACCACTTTCAACCAATCGAACAATCATTCTTTTAACCCTCAATTAGATATTTGTAAATAAATAGACTCAATAATTAATAACAACAGTAGGAATTAAGTCCTCGTGGGATCGATATTTTTATACTACTTGAATGATACATGCGCTTACGTTATACGTGTGTGTTTACGCTGGTCAGCTTTCCTGAAGCAGTATGTCACTGACCTAGAGATCGATCTGTCACTCTGCGATCTGGAGAATGTTAAGCAGAAATTGGAGGAGAGTTTTAAGGAGTACATGGACCGATGGAGGGGTCAGTTGTTGAAAATGCAAACTAGGCCCTCGGAGAAGGACCATATTAAAATGATCATCAAGGGCACCAAGCCCTCCATCTATGGGAAGCTAAGGAGGATGACCTCCATGATTACTGATTTTCGGTAGTTGAGGGAAACTGTCATGGATATTGAGGAAGAAGAGGCCGAAAACAGAAAATTCTATGGTCTCAACAGGAGGCCCATTGGGGGGACATCGGGAACAAAGCCCGTTTCTGTTGAGATTGCGGCTATCCTGAACCGGAGATTCTCCAACTTGGGTAGGCCCTTGTCCAAAGTATTGGAGAAGTTGAAGAGACAAGGACTTATGTCACCCCTAGAAGCCAAACCATTACCCAATCCCCCACCATCACATTATAACCTAAGCCTTTACTGTCACTTTCACCAACAAAAGGGCCACGACACCGACAACTGCGCCCGACTCTGCCATGAAATCCAAGACCTGATAGACTCCAAGAAAATACCTGACCCAGAAATAGAACATCCTGACACACACAGAAACCCCTTACCTAACTACCGTGTCGTACCACCCCAGCCTATATGATCAATTCTGGCCTCCCAGAAGACCTTGTCCTAAAATCCTTTCACCATCAAGCCTTTTGCCTGGGAATCTGGGATAGTACTAGTGAAGATGAGACTGAGCAGGGGAAAATTTTTTGGCTTGATTTCTCTAGCAGTGATGAGGAAGAAGTAAGGGGAATGACGCGCAGTGGTCGTATTTACAATGATATGGCAGAGAAGGGTAAGGAAGTTTTGACAGATGGTAGAGAAGTGGTTGAGACTGCAGAAAATAATAAGGGGGATATAGTTCTGAGGCAATTGAGGAAGACTAGAGCACAAGTGAGTATCTGGGAACTGTTATGTGCATCTCGGGAGCATAGGCAGGCCTTGGTCGAGGCCTTGAGCAAGATTGTGGTACCGGAAGATGCCAACCCTGCAATGTTCGTTGGATTGGTTCAGAAAGAAGCTTTGCATATATCTTTTTCTGAGGATGAACTCCCGGCGGAGGGGAGAAATCATAATAGGCCTCTATATATCAGGGCCGAGGTGAGGGGCAAGAGAACTTCATATGTGATGGTGGATGACGGTTCGTCCATCAATGTGTGCCCGCTGAAAATTATGGCGAGATTGGGTATGAAAGCAACAGACTTGGCCCCCTCCAACATGACTATTAAGGCTTATGATGACAGTAAAATGGGAGTTGAGGGTACTTTTGTGGCTTTGGTCAAGGTAGGCCCTATTGAAGATGAAGTTGAGTTTACAGTGCTGGACATCCCAGCCACTTTTGCCTTGTTGTGGGAAGGCCTTGGTTTCACAAACTTGGGGGCGTGCCTTCCACTTTGCATCAGATGATCAAGTTCCCGTATGAGGAAGAAGTTGTTACTATCTGGGCTGAGGTAGATAATGTCGTGGCTGCCTTAGAGATATAACCTTTCACGAGGTTTCAGGTGTCAGCTACTTTTGAGGAATTGGTGGATTCTATGGTGGCTAGGATCATGAAAAAAATGAAGTTTGAGCCGGGTGAAGGTTCAAAATTTCCAGATTTCAGAGGACAGACTACTCAGAAAGGTTTGGGGTACAAATCTGATGAAGAAAAACCGAAGGTCAAGAAAAAGGGCCTGAACCTGATTGAGTGTTTTGTGAAAGCTTTGGGATATCAAGGGGAGCCTGAACCTGTGGAAGTTAATGGAATTGTGGTACCTGGGTTTGAGATCTTCCAGGATATGTTGGGTGTAAGAAGCTGATAGTTGAAGAAATTGTGAAGAAAGAAGAGAGAATTGGGAGGAAGAACTAATGAAGTTGGAGAGCCTGACTATAGGAGAGGACGAAAAGCCTGAGGAATACCTGATTGCAGAGGAAGAAGTTTCTATAGATGATGAAGACATTTACCTTCGGATTTTGTTTGAATGTAATTCCACATTATCCAATAATAAAGAATTTTCTTTGCTTACTTGCCTGAGTCATTTCCATTTACTCTGCACGAATCAGCGTTGTTGATATCAGTTCGGCCAGAACTACTGCATTTACTTAGGTACGTTTGAGAACCCCAAGAAATTCTGATTGCAAGTGAAGTTACCTCTGAAGAGAGGGAGAAACTGTTAGACAGTAATGACCCATAGCGTCACTATTTTGTAAATGATATTGTATTATTGTACAAAATTAACTATGTAGTAATGAAATTGCCTTTTACCGTTTTGTAATTTATTTACTTAGAAATATAAATGGTAAAAGTCCTATGATTAGTTCCGGATTGAGATGATATGAGACAGTATCAATCCATAAAGGTTTAATCATTAAATATCCCTAGTCGTAGTATTATCGAGACTGGACATCGATAATGCGGAATAGACTAGTACTGCACTCGTGCATGTTGTGAGGAGAACAACGGCACAACGCATAGTTCTCATATATTTAAGTATAGGATACTTATGCAAGTGCGGTAGGAGGTTGTGTTTTACCGATGGTACGGAAAACATCTTCGCTCTGGATAGACCCCGCGGAATCCCATTGGTAGTATGTCTGCGTGTCTATGGGAGTCCGCTTCAGGGTAGGTGCATATGATCTTAACCTAAGACTTGCATCGCTAGTACTTACGACAATCGGTAAACTTTAGTTTTGATGGTCCAGGGCTTTAACGGGTTCTGTGTACATCTCTTCTGGGTTTATCGAGAATCGTAGTGTATTGGATGTGATGTCAAGATGGAAGTATCACTTCAGACATATGGAGATGATGATCGCGAGGGATTCAGAACTAGTACTCTATAATGGTTGCAACCATCGGGATAATATGACTAGGTCAGGATTATCCGATTCAAAGAGACTGGTTGCTTGACATCCGATATGTGTTCGGACGGGGCAGACACTTATCCAGCCCCAGCCCTAGCATGTGATCATCCGATACTGGTTCGATATACACTATACTACGGTATACTACGCCTGTTATAGATCTAATATTCCAGTAAGAATATTTCTAGAGAATTGGGTAGGCATGGCGTTTTGCTAGAGGCTAACCTTGTCTTGTGAATCGGTAAAAACGTAGTACTTGGTACGTACGTGTTCGGATAGTTCGACAACGGATTTACTGCCAACATATCTAGAGGTCTCTTGGGTCGCTTCCCGAAGATTCACCGATGACGTATGATTCAAACTCGATTAATCTTGGATTAATTACGGGAGAGACTTTATCTTGGATAAAGTACTGTATAAAGAGAGAGAACGATTAATTTAGAATTAATCGTAAAATTATATATTCGATATAATAAACGGAATTCGATTCGACGCGAAATTAAAATTAGATTTTAATTCGGGCAAACGAATTAATTTAGAATTAATTCGTTAGCGACGTAAATAATAATTCGCTAGGCGCAATTATTTATTAAATTCGATTTAATTAACGTCGCGACGTAAGCTCGATATTTCAGAAATATCGAACCCGAACGCGTGAGTGCACGTGGGCCCACTCATAAGGAAACGTGTGGGGCCCACAATGACACTTGTCATTATTTGTATTTTTTTAATCAAGATGCAATGCATGAAGAAGATAGTGTACAAAGCACTCAAGGGTAATGCATGGAAATTGAGTGTTAGACACTCTAAGTCTTTGCATGGCTTGTGTTATATTTATATTATTATTTAATATAATATGGCATAAATATAAATTGATTTTTGAAACACAAAATCAGTTCTTGCTCTTCCCTCTCTTGACCGAAAAGAGTGAACAGTTTTGGCTCTCCTTCTTCTTCCATTTTCTTAAGAACTTTGTGAAGAAAGTGTACAAGTTTGGAACTTTAATACATAAGTTTGGCTAGCAACATCAAGGGATCATACAAGGTGATATGGGAAACTCATCTTAGAGCTTGGAAGGATCAATTCAAGCTTGGAGCTTCTCTTCACTGGTTGGGCGAATTCTTCACTGCACAAAGGAGTAATTTTGCTTCATCCATTGCATCCACATTTGGTTTTGTGAGTATTGTTTCCGCCATTACTTCAATCTAATTCATTCTTATATATATCTTGCTTGGTTTTTGATCTTGGGACATGGTTATTAGATTTCCAACAATGGTATCATTGAGCCTAAAAATGCATGCAAATATATTAGGATGTTATTTGGGAAAATTGTTTGAAGCATGATTTGATGAGTTTACTTGATTGAATACGCTTAGATGTATGTTAAAATGGATTATACATCATCAATTTTATGGAAAATAAATGGATTAATTTTTCCAACCCCAAAGTGGCT
>SKCR01041388.1:0-97363 GCA_019454045.1 Zanthoxylum bungeanum | reverse complement strand
TAATTAAAATAAAAACATACTCAAAATAAAATACTAAGGAAAATAAAAGAAAAGACTGAAGGATCGAGGGTCGTGACTCCACACAATATTATATAAAGATGAATTGATTCTCTTATATATGTGTAATAAATTAATTTTCTAACCTGGAACACAAAAATATGCAAAAGCCTCTGTCGACGGTCAGACGCAAATACCCAGTATAACCCAATTGAACCATATGTCTATGTCAACCAAATTACCTGGATTCATTAAGATTAAGTTCCAATTATGGCTACCCCCGCCTGACAGGTATATGTCTATAATGTAAGGAAATCTATTAAAGGGTTATCTATCCTCAATGAAGATCGTGGGCTATTGAATCTAAGGCTGAAACCTAAAATCCATATGCCTAGTTCATTTTAAGTTTACCACATCAATCTTATTGGTGATCAGACAACAAGAAGCATTAAGCTTAAGACTCAATAAACAAACTAAAGAATTACCATAAAAAGAAAATCAATTATTAAGTGTGAATATTGTGTTTCATCACTTCCCTAGAATAAAAATAAAATGCTGGGGTTAGAGGATCCACATTTAATATTTCTTATCTAGGAATCTCACTTATTATAATATATAAATTATTTTATGTTCTGCTTTCTCAGGAATTAATAATGTTAAACAATTAAAACCAGCCATATAGGTGGTAATCCATTTAATCCAACTACACCAGCCATATAGGTTGTAATTATCTGTCACATAAAGACCAGCCATATAGGCGATAAAGTAATTTATATTTAACCCGACCATATAGGCGATAATAAAGTCTGACATTTATTAATTCGGTTAAATTATAATTTATAAACTATAGTTAAATGAGATTTACCTAGATAATTATATTAAATATTTCACCTTTTACCCCAGCAGAAATTTAACTACAAAACATAAAAGAAAAGAGAAGAAGAAGAACTATTATTATTACTGAAAATTAAAATACATAAATTAAAAATTATTTATATTTACAAAAACTAGATGCAATCCTCTAAAAACAGGGAAAAGCTGCACACCAAATAAAGTGAAGAAGGCCTGAATTTATAGGCAAAATCTGCAACCGGCGTCGCGACGCTGAAGTGCTTGGCGTCGTGACGCCAGCACGCGTAACTGGTCTACATGGTTTGACCACGCGTACGATGTTGGCACAATCAGGAGGTGACATGTGTCACACGATAGAGCATCGCAATCAGAAGGTGACACGCGGCGCATGGTAATTGGCTGGCTTTTCAGTCCAATGAAAAGTTAATACGTGGCACGCGTTTAGGATCGGTCAAATGAGAGGTCGACATGTGGCAACATGTGATTTGTCCAATATTCGGTCCAATGAGAGATTGACATGTTGCACGCGCTTGCTTTGGTCCAATGAGATTTCGACACGTGGCAGCCAGCGCATTTTAGCAGATCTTCTGTGATGATGACACATGGCAGCCGACGCACGTTAGCAAGATCGGCGCATGTAAGCAAGATAAGGCACACGTTAGCAAGTCCAATTTCTCAGATTCTGACACGTGTCCCTCGGTGCACGTTAGTATGTCCGGCACACGTTAGGCGTCGCGACGCTGAATTTCTTGGCGTCGCGATGCTGGAAAATTACCGAATTGACCTTTTGTCATTTTTTCTCTATTTTGGCCCCAAATTGCTTCCAATGCTTTCCCAACTTTATTTATCTGCAAAATAACACAAAACACATCAAAACGTTCACAAAACCCGAGAAACTATACAAAATATTAGGTTAGATGAGTGGGAAATAGTGATATAAATACCACTCATCAAAGTCTCAGGTTAAGACCAAATACACCTACCCTGATGCGGATTCCCATAGACACATAGTCATACTACCAATGGGATTCCGCGGGGTCTATCAAGAACGAAGCTGTTTCTGTACCATCGGTAAACAAAACCTCCTATCACACTTGCATAAGTATCCAATACTTAAATATATGAGAACTATGCTGTTACGTTTCCATAACAAGCACAAGTGCAATACTAGTCTATTCCGCATTATCGATGTCTAGTCTCGATAATACTACGACTAGGGATATTTAATGATTAAACCATTATGGATTGATACTGTCTTATATCTTGCAATCCGGATCTAATCATAAGGACTTTTATTATTTATATATTTAAGTAATCAAATTACAAAATGATAAAATGCAATTGCCATTGCTACATAGTTAATTTGTACAAAAACCACAATGTCTTTTACAAATAGTGACGCTATGGGTCATAACTGTCTAACATAGGTGAAATATGAATAAATTATATGATACCAAAATAATTTATTCCGAAAGTTTAAAAATTTTGAAATTTCGATTTCACTCAAACTATGTTTCCACAACGAAAACCCAACAAAATTAGTATGAAAGCAGTTCTCATTCTACATCGATTACATGTTTCATGTTTGCTATGTGATATTTAATTCAATTTTATTGCTTGCACCTGCATGTTTAATTAATTTGATTAATTGGAATTGTTTGACAATTATCGAAAAATTCCTAATTGATAAGGCTCGAATAATAATATGTGTGGGAACATTCGTTTCTAGATCCGTCTTGTCAATACTTACGAAAATACATTTATGTGGCTATTTCGTTTTCATGTCAAAGCTATGATGAAGTAGTTAATGAAAATTTTATTTGTGTCGGTATAACATATTTGTTATATGTGATAAATTCAAGTGAAAGTGGAAAATCTTGAACTTGCCAAAGTTTTTAGGACTACAATGCTATCTTGAATTTATCATTGACAAGTAAAATATTGATACGCCTCCTTATGAACGCGCCAAAACTGTCACAATGAGAAATCAAGACTGAAACCCATGAGTCACCATTATGTGATTGACAATGGGTTGTCTACCTAATGAATATACGTAGGCGAGAATGTGCTAAAGTTGTGAGCTGAAATATATTCATGGGGTCCACTTCCCATTATGAAATTAATTTAATTATTGAATTCTTTGTATTTTGTTTAAGGATTACGGTTTTACATTAAACATTGGGAGAGTATCTTTTAAATTAAAAATTCATTATCTATTTGATGTTTGTTTGATATTGTATGAAATTATTTTTCGCTAACTGTTCTTTCACTGTCTATGTGATAGATTTGTGATGAAGGCTTCCACCTCGACTAATAATTTTACATGTATACTGGATACGAACAAACTAAAAGGTCTAGAGAATTACGCAGACTGGGAAATGGATTTGAGGATTGTCCTAGATTCCAAAAAATTTAGGCATGTATTAGAGAACCCGATACCCCTTACTATGCCCGATGAGTCTACATCTGAGGAGGTTGAACCTTCTAGAAATGGAAGGATGATAATCTAAGTGTAGGCACTGCATTTTACATGTAAGTCCTATGATGAGTCTCATTTGGAGACACTACCTTTTAAGTCACGGAAGTCGCGGGAAACGAATGTCGGAAGGGGAAATTCAGAATAAGTAACTCATCGGATTCAATTCACATGTTCACTGCTTTCGTTCATGCTGCATTCGTGAACACGTTAGAACGTCAAGCAGATTGCGGGCGTTCGTGTAGCGTTCGAATAGGCGTTCGAACGGTGTCGGTACTTTTGGTTTTGTTGCTAGCCTCACGACCCAAGCCCAATTAGCCCACCAAAACCCACCCAAATAATTAAAATATTTAAAACACATGTCATAAATTAAAATAATATCCTCCCTAAATTAAATAATTCACATACCTAAATGAAACAAATCAAATATATCACCTTCCCAATCAAACCAAATCTCCTCCCTAATTTAAGAAGATTTTTCCTTGTGAAATACTAAACAAAATATTCCCCCCATAATTACTTAAATTCCATTCCTATTCAAACAAAGAAAACCCTAGCCTTTGCCTATAAAAGAAACAAAAATCCAACCTTTCACACCCTAGCACATACATACAAGTCACAGAAAATTATGCAAAGCATTAGCACCCAAAACTCTCCTAGCATTCACGCCTAAGATAAGAAGCAACAAACAAACAATTCTCTTTCTCTCTCTACATTGCCGAATACTCATCAATCAAACCCCCTCCATTGCCGCATAAACAACCACCGAAACACAACTCCAGATAGCCCCTACATCACCTAAAAATCATCCCAAACAGTGGCCTAAATTACCTAAAACAGTGAACAAAAACTGCACTTTAAACCCTTAAATAACCGCACAAAACAGCAGCCCTAACCCCCTTAAAAACGCAAAAAACAGTCCCTTAATACACCAAAAATAGTGACCAGAAAATTCCGTGAAAACAGCAGCAAAACGGAGTGAAAATAGTAGCCCGAGTAGTGAAACAGCGAGGAAAGACGTGAACCAGTGAACCAGAAGAGTTGCGGAGTGTTAGCCCTTCCGACGGCCTTGTAACATGCTTCCAAGAGTCGACATAAAAGGTTAGACCTGACGACACCTTTCTTATTTATCCTTATTCATATTTTAATTACCTATTGAATTTTCTTCGCATGAGAGTCATTGATTAATGTGTGTTGTGGCCCTTGAATGAATGAAAAATGTGCCGTCTCTTGTGGTATATAGGATGGAAACCCATATGTAAATTCCGTAGCCAAATCCGAATGGACGGTAGTGCGGTATGTACTTGGGATACAACTCCACGTACCACTTGAGCAAACGGCACATATTTCGCTTTATTTTATCTTGTTTGTTTATTATCCGCATTTTATATTCCGCCATTTAATTCCCGTATGATTATTTGTTTGTGTATTGATGATATAATGCGCATGGGCTTAGTATGTTGGTCTAAAGGTTCTCTATTTGAGGGAAGAAAAGTCCAAAAGGCTACTTTTACGACAATACTTTGCCGCGCTAGACAAAGTGTGTTTGATTGAATGTGAGATATGTTTAATCGAATATACGAAGTCCTATATTGTTGTCTTTATTTTATATGCATTGTAATGTAATGCGCATGGGCTAACTAGGGTGGATTAAAGGTCCTCTATTCGAGGGAAAATGCCTAAAGGCTACCTTTACCACGATGTTTTTCCGCGCCTTTTGTTATGACATTGACCTTTTTGCATATCATTGCTCTATTTATGCATGTATTGCATTATAGTGCGTATGGGCTAACTAGGGTGGATTAAAGGTCCTCTATTCGAGGGAAAATGCCTAAAGGCTACCTTTACCACGATGTTTTTCCGCGCCGGACAAGGTACACTCGATTGAATGGGAATGAGTTCAATCGGGCACACAGGGTCCTACATTGTGCATTTGCTCATCAGTGTATGTGTTTGCGTCATCTATCATGCATCAGGTCTTGTCCCGTTCGAAAGCGTTCTCGAATGCTATACGAATGCGAACCTTCTGTTTCCCGTTCGAACGCATTTATGAACGCTACTCGAACGCGCATGTGTTTTGTTTCATCAGGTCTTGTCCCATTCGAACGCGTTCTCAAATGCTATATGAACACGAACCTTCTATTTACCGTTAGAACGTGATTACGAACACTACTCGAATGCATATACACTGAACTGATTCCTTTTCATCACATTTCATGCATAATTTTTTCTTGGGTGATTCCCCTTGTATCATGTAATTAATCATACCATTCCATTATTTATACTCTTACTGTTATCATCTATTTGTATTCCCGCATTTATCTAATTGATGTGTTCGTGAGATGGTGTTCAAGCATGATTAGGTTGTTAGTATGTTACTTGGTTCTTAAGCATGATTTAGTTGTTAGTACGTTATTCCTCTATGCATGATTTGGTTATCTTCTTTCGCAGTAGGCATTCAATTTATATTTATGTTTAGGTTGTTATTTATTTTTCATGTTTGATGATTCAACATGTTCATGAGATTATTGTGTGATCTCGTACGTTTGCCGTTATGATGATTTATTTTATACATGCGAACTTAGGAATATATTACCCTTGGAAATATATGTTGCTTAGGCTTGGTTAGATTATTGCACAAATCATATCATTACAAGTGGCATAAGTAAGAGACCATTCCGAATCCAACGGTTTGAGGTCTTCCCTTGCGAGGGGTGAGTGCGGCCTTAAATCATTTTCCCGGTTCACACCGGGTGGCGACTCCATGTTATTTCTCCGGTTTAGTTCCCCCGTGGGCTACTCCATACTCCCGACTGGGCCGCAAGCTTGGAACAGCTTTGCTGATTTCTATGTCCTACAGTCTGGCGACTCCACTGGGGATAGAGAATTGGCCCCGAAGTAATGTCTTGTAATGTTTGTGATTTGTGCTTTAATTAACCGTGTTTACCGTGGGTTGAAAGGGGTTTAATCAAAGGCATTGTTAAGGCTTGGTGATGATTTGGTGTCTTCCCTCATTCACTATCTTTCTATAAGGAAAAGCTGCGAAGGCACCTAGATAATCATGTACTCGTAGCCTACTGTGATGGACTAATTTGGAGGACTCATTGTTTGTTCCTGTCACCAAGCGATAAGAGCCTAAGAGGCTTGGGTTTTTAAGACAATGGGAAATCTATTTGACAGTCAGTCACACACCATAACTCGTTGGCACGTACTGTAAGGTATAAAAAAGGTGCGCTCACTTTGTCGCTCGAACCCTTGAATGGGGAGACCTAGTTGTGGGCAATCCTTCACCAGCGAGAGTCTTTGTCTACACTCCTGTAAACCCACACGTAGACCGGAGTTATATGACCTATAGAAACTATTTCCTTGTGCTTGTGGACAATCCTCATTTGGATGCAGTTGGAATTCTTGTCAGAAATGCGAACTTGTTGGGCCATTTAAACTGGGACGAGTTCGTATCCCATGACAATTGGGCCAAAAGCTTCTGAAATGTCGATGAGCCGCTCTGTAGAAATTATTGCTTTATGCTTGAATTATCTCTTTATGCTTGGGACCATCATCATTTAGATGCAGTTGGAATTCTTGTCAGAAATGCGAACTTGTTGGGCCATTTATGTTGGAAAATACTAAGCATCCCAAGATCATTTCAAACATTGAAAATAAGTGCGAATACAACGAGGGAGTTTCGGAATACTCACATCGATCGGTTGAGCGATACTTTGACGAACAAAAACTCAGTTTCTACTCACTGCATGCTCGGCAGTCCACTGTCACAGGCCACTGTATTTTCGGCCATTGTTGCTTAAGAATCCAAACTCCAAGCTTCGTCAAATGATTCCCGGCTCATGGGTGGAATTCCCTATCACCTTCGCATGTCTTCGTAGTGTGCTAGCACTCTTGATTTTGCCACAAAATCATGACCTTTCGCTTCCCATTGCTCTCGGTTTTCTGGGCAGAAAATAGAAGCATGAACTGCCCACCATGGGCGTGAGAGGAGAGAATAGAGGAGAGTGAGAGAGATGGTGTTGGTTGGTGAGAAAAGTGTATCAAATACACTTAATCAATTTCCAAAATTATTTACTTCTTTTCTCTTTCCAAAAGTCAAGCCTTTAAGGCTCCAACCACCAACACCAACTCCATCAATCAATGAATAGTGACTGGCATCAATCACTGGAAGTGAAAGACATCTATCACTTGATTGACGGATGATGTGATGCTAGATGCGACTAGCGATTTGACGCTTGATGTGATTTCCGTGCCGCACTCGAATTTGAAATGTGAATGCGCTCACAAACAATCCCGGGCTCGGGTTCGCTAATTCCAAATTAACGAATTTTCCGTTGCGACGTAATTAAATCTAACTTAATAAAATTATCATGCCTAGCATAATTACTATTCACGTCGCTAACGAATTAATTCTAAATTAACTCGTTCGCCCGAATTAAAATCTAATTTTAATTCCGCGTCGAAATCCAATTTCGTTTAATATATCGAATATATTAATTTATCGATTAATTCCAAATTAATCGTTATCAATCTTTAAATGATATTTTATCCCAGATAAAATATCTCCGTAATTAATCCCAGATTAATTTTCTCTCTCTTTTAATTAATCCCAGATTAATTAAAGGTGCGAGTCATATGTCATCGGTGAATCTTTGGGAAGCGACCCATGAGATCCCCGGATATGTTGGCAGTAAAGTCGGTCGTCGGACTATCCGAACATGTAAGTACCTAGTACTACGTTTGTACCGATTTACAAGACAAGGTTGGCTTCTAGCAAAGCGCCATGCCTACCCAATTCTCCAGAAATATCCTTACAGGAATAAAGGATCTATATCAGGCGTAGTATACGTAGTATTGCGTATTTCGATCCAGTATCGGATGATCACATGGAAAGCCTATGGCTGGTACAGTGTCTGCCCCTTACGAAGCATATATCGGATGATGAGCAACTAGTCTCTTTAATATCAGATAATCATGACCAAGTCATATTATCCCGACGGTTGCAACCTTTTTAGAGAACCAGTTTCGTATCCCTACGCGATCATCATCTCCATATGACTGGAGTGATACTTCCGTCTTGACATCACACCCAACACACTACGATTCTCGATATACCCAGAAGAGGCGTACACATAAACCGGTTAAAGCCCTGGACGACCAAAACTAAAGTATATTGATTGTCGCAAGTATTAGCGGTACAAGTCTCAGGTTAAGACCAAATACACCTACCCTGATTTCGGACTTCCATAGACACATAGTCATACTACCAATGGAATTCCGAGGGGGTTTATCCAGAGCGAAACTGTTTCCCGTACTATTGGTAAAACACAACCTCCTATTACAGTTGCATGAGTATCTTATACCCAAATATATGAGAACTATGCCGTTTTGCCCTCACAACGCGCGCACAAGTGTAATACTAGTCTTTTACGTATTTATCGATGTCCAATCTCGATAATACTCTGACTATGGATATTTTTATGATTATCCTTTGTGGACTGATACTGTCTCATAACATTCTCAATCCAGGAACAAATCATAAGGACCTCCTATCATTTATACATCTAGGTGATCTAATCACAAATGATAAGAGAGCAATCTCCTTTGTCACATAGTTAATTTGTACAAAAACACAATGATCTGTACAAATAGTGACGCTATGGGTCATAATTTTCCAACAATCTCCCACTTGGCCTATAGCCAGTCACTCGAGTGTCTAACAGCCGAACTATGTACGGTTGGCTCAAATTGCTGAGGAAAGCTTTTGTCAGCGGATTTGCATGATTATCATCTGATGCGATTTATTTGATCATCACATCGCTACGATGTATGATCCGGATGAATCAGATGAATATCGAAGTATGTATCTGGATCATTGATGGGACCATTAATTCTTTAGCCTGTGCTGACGCCTAGCTCAGTTGCTAACAGAACTATATCTAATCTAATTAGATTTATTATCGACCCAAATAGCTTCTATTGTTGCCTCAGCTGCAGCAATAACCCGCATTTGTTGTTTATACGGTAACAATATCTTGCTTGGAAGATTTCCAGCTCACTGTACCGTTATTCAAACTGTATAGTACCGTTTGCGACTTTTAGTCGTCTTTATCGGTTAGGAAACTTGCAATAGTGATCCCAGTCACTTCAAGTTCTCCTTCTCCATAGTTTAAGGAAACATCCTTAGATCTCTAAGATACTAACAGATGATCTTAACATCAATCCAGTGATTATCACTTGGATTGGCCTATTTATGACTCTATATGCTCAAAGCGTATGAGACACCAGGTCGCGTAAATTTTTCAATGTATGATTTCTCGGAGAGTATTCGAAAGCCAAGCTTTCGCCGATTGTTTTATGGGAATATCATTTCCAAGAAATGACATATTATCATTATTTATTTAGGACATTTATTGTCAGTGCGCTCCCACTAACCCTCTTATATACACAAGAATCATTTTTGTTTTGAATTAAATCATAAACTATTATGATTACATCAAAACGATAATTCTACGAACCTATGCTTGCTTCAATCCGAACATGGATCGAATAACCTGCAAACCTTGTTTGCTAGTTTTGGGACGACAAAACCGATAAGATGTTGTAAACATCCTCCAAAAGGATTCCTTTTCAGGAAAGCGATTTTCCCGTTAAGCTGACATATTTCATAAATGAAACATGCAGCATTAGCAAGCATTATCCAAATGGATTTACCATGGCAACAAGTAAAAGGTTGAATCGTAATCAACACAATGTTGATAACGATACCTTTCCGCTAAAAGCCTAGCTTTATACGTTGGTATGTTGCCATCCATGTATGTCTTCATTGAAGACTTATATAGTACCAGTGGGCACAATGTCTTGCGGTACATCAACTATGGTCATATGTTACCATATTGTTGATAATATCAGCCAGACGAGCATATAAAGATCAAATTTAATCAATGTTATGGAGAATTCACAAATTTAAAGGATTCAAAAAATAAAGGAACGATAAATAACTTGTTATGAATTATATTGAGATGCGTCTCAGGAGTGAAAACTCCTTACACAACCACCTTTGAACAACAATTCCACTTGGTTTAGAAAACAAATTTGTTGTTATTTTGTGTGTATATATATGGATATATATTTTTACACACAAAATAACAACACAGTAACAACTAACATCAATGAAACAGACATAAACATGAAAATTATTTATTTCCTAAACTATCATCCCCCTCCAACCAAAATGAGACATTGTCCTCAATGTTTAAAGAAAGAAAGAAAGAGTTTAGAATATCTCACCTGGTTATTGTGGAATAACTAAAGATTACAGATTAAGGTCCATGTTTACTTTGCGTTTTTTGCCACGATCGTTACCAGACCAGTTCAATTTGGAAAGAATAGGGTCGATATTTGGTTCATAAGCTAAAAGTTGGTCAATTAAATCATCAACTATTCGTGCAGTTAGGAAGATATCTCTTACTGATTTTGAAATAAACCCATTTCTTTTAGCATCTTCAAGAAATACAAAAAGAAAATCGAAAAATCCATTAACATTAAATAGCCCAATAGGTTTTTGGTGAATATTCAAGTTTGTCCATGACGCAACAATGAATATTTCTTCCAACGTTCCGAGCCCACCTGGTAAAGCAATGAAAGCATCATCATGATTGATCATTTCAGTGAGTCTTTCAGACATACCTGGGACAATACATTCTTCTCCATTTGATTTTCCGATGATGTGGCTTTCTGTTAAAGGTTTTGGGATGATCCCCAAAACTTGACTTCCACCTTCTTGTACAGCTGTTGAAATACACCCATCAATCCAAGATTGCCACCGCCATATACTAAGTGCATATTTCTATTTACCATAACTCGACCCAATTCTCGTGCTCCCTCAATAAATTTTGGTTTAGTTCCGGAGCTAGTTCCACAAAATACACAGATATTAGTGAATCGTCGTTTTGAAGTTTCTACATTTGTGCTGCCTCTCTTAGCTAGATGTGTTGAGTAAATGGAAATGACGAGATGAATTTATAGATCCTGAAAAGGGTGAGTGAGAAATGCACTAATATCTGCAAAATGACAACTATCAGAAAAATAGATCGTGAACAAAAAATGTTAGATACTGTCGGCAAAAAGTAAAGGAAAATAATAATTTAAAGTAAAGAAAATCAATGTAATAATATATACTGGTAGTTGTGATTGTGGCTCACATTTTCCTCTGGTTTTACGTCCAGTAACGGCTTGAACGCCCTCTATGGGTCGGGGATAGGCTTCCTATCCAATTTTCTTACAAATTGGCAAAACAGGGTCTTTTAAAGTCAGATTCCCGAGACTGTATGGTTGTCTTTCTTTATGAAATTGTGTACGTAATCTGAGAATTTCACGATGAACATATCCACTAGGATGTGTCTCAAGAGTCAATGATATATCATCAAAAGGCTCCTTACTCAGTCCATCCCTAATGAATTGTATTTTATCCTCACGATTATCAGACACCATTCCTAAAGAACAACAACGAGTGTTGCATGTACATCGTGCACATTTATAACAAACACCCATTTGTTTAGCTCTTCGTTTTTTAGAATATGTGCTTTTCCCTAAACCAGACATGTAAGGAATGAAGGAGTCATGTGACTCACCTGCCAAACAAACCCTTGCTTCGATTACCCAACGAATATCATTAGGAATACCATGAATCATAAGAATTCTCAATCTTTCTGTGCGGGCTTTGTAAATTTTAATCAGAGCATTTCGGGGAAGTGCAGGAAAATATTTATGGAGTGTTGCGAGAGTTTCTTCCATGCCTTAGTTTGTAGGGTATCAGTGTTTTTAGGAAACTGAAATAACCGACTTGAGTCACGGAGTACCGTTATCTGCTGCTTTACCGGGGTGTGAGATAAAATAAAATAACAAGAACACTATAAAACTAAGAACAATGGAAATTATAGAAATATTAAACATAACATGAAAGAAACTACATCAATCAAGGTATATTGGGTCTGACAGGAAAAAAGTTTCTTGAAATTTTGAGTACTCCAAAAAGGGTTCAGACGCTGTCCATTTACTGTACATCAGTCGGTTCATCGCCAAGTTGACGTTAGTATGCGAGCCTATCTTCAAATTATTGAGGAAGGACCAGCCAGTAAAATAGAATGAGCAATGCCAAGAAACCTTCGACAAGATCAAGGAATACTTGGTGAAACCTTCTGTCTTAAAACCTCCAAGATCGGGCAAACCCTTAGTATTGTATTTGCCCATAGAGCCTGAAGCGTTATGGGCGATGATGGTACAAGCAGATGAGACAGGGGTAGAGCATGCACTCTACAACCTCAGTAAGAAGATGCTTCCGTACGAATCCCGCTATCAAGAAGTAGAGAAGATATGTTTGGCAGTGGTGTGGGCGTCCAGAAAATTGCGTCAATACTTCCAATCTTACAAGATCCAAGTATTAATCCCTTAAAGTATCTGCATTCGGTTCCTTCGCTAGTATGTAAGTTAGACAAATGGTTGGTGTTGCTGACAGAGTTTGATATTGAGTATCTCACTTCTAAAGTAATCAAAGGTTGAGCCGTAGCGGAGTTCTTAGCATTTCAACCCATAAAAGGAGACTAATACAAATTTGAATTCCCAGAAGAGGAGATCCAAGCAATAACGGTCCAAGGATGGAAGATGTACTTTGACGGAGTAGTAAACTACAAAGGAGCCGGGATAGGAATTGTGATAGTAACCTCCGAAGGAGAAACCTTACCTATGGCTAAGAGGTTAACGTTCGGAGTAACCAACACCATTGCCGAATATGAAGCATGCGCCTTCGGACAGACGACATTGATAAGCTTGAAGGCTAAGAACGTGGAGGTCTATGAAGACTCGATGTTGGTAGTCCGACAGATGTAAGGAGAATGGGAATTGAAGGAAGAACGGTTGAAACCCTACATATTCCACATCATGAATCTGGCACAGGCCCTCACCGATTGTAAATTCCAGCATTTGCCGCGGGAAGAGAATCAAATGGCAGATGTGTTAGCTAACCATGGGCGAGTATTAGGACCACCTTGAGGATGAATGCTACCTTAAAGGGTATGTGTGTTGAAAAAAAAAAAGATAGAGAGATAGGTCATTGATGGTTAGGCATATGTCCGGTGATGAACTTGTTTACTGTAGGGTGAAGCCTTAGAAACGATAAGTGCGGGATATGCTCTCATCTGATATTTTGAGTGGTTGATCTCGGCTAGACTCGCGAGCACTTAATAATAGGATCTTAGCAGTAGAAGCCTGAGTAGTCGACGAGAGGATTAGTTGAAGAGATGGCGGATCAGTGAATGGTCGTTTGCTTAGATGTCCATCCTGAATTACTTGTGTTACGATATGTGATATGGTTGGAAACGAAAGAAAAGTCTCTGAAGAAGAAAATATAAATCACCTATAATCGATAAGCATGAAGCTACCCATGGGCGAGTATTATGACCACCATGAGGAGAAATGCTACCTTAAAGGGTAGGTGTGTTGAAAAAAAAAAATGAAGAGACGAAAGAAAAGAATAAGAAAACCATATCATGTTGAGTACGAGGAAGTAATTGAAGAGCATGATCAAGACATCTAGGTTGGTTAGACCCACTGATCCCATTCTTCGAGACAAAATCATCGAGTTGGCTTACTTAAGGATCAAGCTTTGAATGAACCTTGGCATACACACACTGGGAGTCTAGTTCAGATCATTTATTCAGACGGTCGGATTTGAGTTGTATCAAGTACTTTGAAGGTTCTTTAGTTTTGACACTAGGCATCATTTGAGGACAAAAATATGTGTAGCTATCAGATTATCTCGTAAAAGGCAGTATAGTATGTTGGTTTGCAACGTCACATCATGAGATCTACCCTGACCTGATGAAGGCAGCAAATGACAGAATGATAAACCAAGTCTGGGGGCGACCAGTCTACCCATTTCTTATATAGCACGGTTCGGGAATGGACCATCACATCAGTAATGCCTCATGAAAGAGTTTTAGCATGCCGGGAATGGAGCATGGTTCGGGAATGGACCATCACATCAGCAATGCCTCGGGAATGAGGTTTAGCATGCCAGGAATGGTGCTCCGGGAATGGAGCACGGTTCGGGAATGGACTATCACAACCGCGACGCCTTGGGAATGAGGTTTAGCATGCCGGGAATGGGGCTCTGGGAATGGAGCATGGTTCAGAAGGGGACCACAACTATCACA
This sequence comes from Zanthoxylum bungeanum, assembly GCA_019454045.1. NCBI lineage: Eukaryota > Viridiplantae > Streptophyta > Magnoliopsida > Sapindales > Rutaceae > Zanthoxylum > Zanthoxylum bungeanum. Next base: position 82,819 of record SKCR01041388.1, on the reverse strand, counting down.
ATCACGACGCCTCGGAATGAGGTTTAGCATGCTGGGAATGGCGCTCCGGGAATGGAGCATGGATCGGAAGGGGTCATAACTATCACAACTGCGATGCCTCGGGAATGAGGTTTAGCATGCCGGGAATGGTACTCCGGGAATGGAGCATGGTTCAAAAGAGGACTATAACTATCACAACCGCGATGCCTCGGGAATGAGTTTTAGCATGTCGGGAATGGCACTCCGGGAATGGAGCATGGTTTGGAAGGGGACCATAACTATCACAACCGCGACGCCTCCGGAATAAGGTTTAGTATGCTGGGAATGGCACTCAAAGAATAGAGCATGGTTCGGAAAGGGACCACAACTATCACAACCACGACGCCTCGGGAATGAGGTTTAGCATGCCGGGAATGGCGCTCCAGGAATGAAGCATGGTTCGGAAGGGGACCACAACTTATCTGCTCAGTTTGGTAGTGATTTCTAGAGATCGCAGCATCTTGCAGGGATGAACCTCAGGGGTAGCAGCACCTCACCACCAGATAAACTCAGTTCGAAGCAACAGGTAAGTCAAGCAACAGCTGGCGAGCCAGGTAAGTAAAAAATGCATGCATAACTTTGGTAGGATTGTCACTGTCACACACTGCAAAAGTCCCATCAAAGTGGGGGCGACTGTAGGCACTGCATTTTTGAATAAGTCTCGATGATGAGCCTCATATGGAGGCATTACCCGATAAGTTACAGAAGTCGTGGGAAACAAACGTCGGAAGCGAAAATTGAAAAATTAATACCTTGTTGGACTTAATTCATTTTCTTAGCCTCGGGTTCGCTCGATGGACCCCTGTTTTAAAATTTATCCTCGGCCCAAAACCCCCGCAACCCACACCAAGACACACACCCAAGCCCACACACCACCAACCCACTCGTCCAAGCCCACCAAAGAACCAAACTCCACATGCCCAGGCCCACCAAATCCCCTCCCACAAATATCCAACACATTAATCACATGTTAAAATCTAAATAAATCACCTTCCTAATTTAAATAAATCACATGCCTAAATTAAATAAATCAAATCAAATCCCATAAATCCATTTCCTAAACTAAAACAAATCACCTTCCTAAATTGAATAGATCTTTTCCTTATAACACGCTAATTGAAGATACCCCCCATGATTGCATGATTTATTTCCTACCCAAATAAGGACAACCCTAACCCTTTCTTATAAAAAAGAGCACAAACCAAACCCTTAACCCCTAGCACATTCACGCCCAAGACACAAGAGAAGAGCCTCCCCATTGCCGTGAAACATAGTCCCAAAAAAACTGCAACCTAAACAGTCCCTAAACCATAAAAACAGTCACCCAAAATAGCCCTAAATTACCGAAAACAGTACCCAAATAAGGACAACCCTAACCCTTTCTTATAAAAAAGAGCACAAACCAAACCCTTAACCCCTAGCACATTCACGCCCAAGACACAAGAGAAGAGCCTCCCCATTGCCGTGAAACATAGTCCCAAAAAAACTGCAACCTAAACAGTCCCTAAACCATAAAAACAGTCACCCAAAATAGACCTAAATTACCGAAAACAGTAACCAAAAACAATGACCAGAAACAGCAGCAAAAATAGAGAAAACAGCAGCCCAAAACAGTGAAGCAACGAATGAAAATATTGAACCAGTGAACTGGAGGAGTGGCGGAGCATTAACCCTTCCGACGGCCGCGTAACGCACTTCCAATAGGCAACTTAAAAGGTAAGACCTGAAGGCACCCTTTTATTTACTCTCGTTTATCTTTTTTTCAATTATTTATTAGTATTTATTCGCATGCATATTATTGATTCATGTATGTTATTGTTGTTGGATGAATGATTTTGTGCTATCAATCGTGGTATATCGGATGGAAACCCAGACGTAAATTCTGTAGCCGAATCCGAATGGACGGTAGTGCGGTCTAAACTTGGGATACAACTCCACGTACTACTGGAGAAATACACATATTTCATTTTATCTAATATTGTGTTTATCCATGGTTCATTAGAAATAGCACGTTATCTCCATGCATGATTTAGTTATTTCTTTCGCGTTAGGAACTTAATTGTATCTCTTCAATGTTTATGTTTAGACAATTAATATTTATTCATATTTCCGTATTTAACAACTTAATGGGTTCATGAGATTGCGTGCATGCTTTTATTTTATTTACTTCTATGCATGCAAACTTAGATGTAAGTTTTACCCCTATATATGCAAATTTAGATATAGGTTGTATACAAACTTAGATATTGGTTATTCTTATATGTGTATGTTGCGCAGACTTGGTTATATTATCACGTGAATCCGTTCATTACAAGTGACATAACTAAGGGACCATTCTGAACCCAACGGTTTGAGGTCTTCCCTTGTGAGGGGTGAGTGCGGCCTTAAATAATTTCCCAGTTCACACTGGATTGCAACTCCATTTTATTTCTCCGATTTAGTCCCCTATGGGCTACTCCGTACTCCCGACCGGGCCGCGAGCCCGGGATAGGGTCGCCAATTTCTATGTCTTACACCCGGTGCTATTGACGTTGAGAGAACACAAGTTGTTTGCCAAGTTCTCTAAATGTGAGTTTTAGTTGTCCAGTGTTGTGTTTCTAGGGTATGTTGTGTCAAAAGAAGAAATCGGTGTAGACTCCCAAACGATTGAAGCCATCCAAAATTGGCATCGACCTACCAGTGTGACAAAGATCCGTAGCTTTCTAGGGTTAGCAGGATATTATAGAAAGTTCATAGAGAATATCTCCAGGATAGTTGCCCCGTTAACACGGCTGACTCAGAAGAATGTGAAATTTGAGTGGTCAGATTTCTATGAGAAAAATTTCTAGGAGCTTAAGCGGCGATTGACTACCGCTAATGTTCTACCCTGCCAACATGATCAAAAGGGTTTATGGTGTATTGTGATGCTTCTAGAGTGAGATTGGGATGTATGCTGATGCAAAGAGGGAAAATTTTTTCCTATGCTTTCAGGCAGCTAAAGCCCTATGAATAGAATTATTCCACCCATAGTTTTAAAATGGCTGCAATAATTTTCACCTTGAAGATATGGCGACATTACTTGTATGGTGAAAAGTTTGAGATTTTCACTGACCACAATAGTCTCAAATATATCCAAGGTCAAAATGATCTTAACTTGAGGCAGAGGCAATGGATTGAGTTACTGAAGGATTATGATTGTTCAATTCAATATCACCCTGGTAAGGCTAATATGGTAGCAGACGCCTTAAGCAGAAAATCCATGGGAAGCTTAGCTCATTTGCTAGTTGAAAAGTGGGAACCAGCTAGAAAATACATAAATATATTCTTGACGGAGTGAGTTTTCAAGTAACAACTCAGGGAACATTGCTGGCAGAGATTCAAGTCCGATCCACCCTAATAGATGAGATCAGAGTAGCCCAAGAAGTGGACCCTCCAATTTAGCAAATCAAAAGCAGAATAGAGCAAGGCACGGATGATGAGCATCACATAGATAGCGAGGGTTTTATTAGGAAAAAAAAGGATTATGGTTCCCCCAATTCAAGAGTTGAGGTATTCATTGTTGGAGAAAGCTCACGCCTCATCTTATACCATGCATCCTAGGATTACTAAGATGTACCATGATCTCAAAGATCTTCGTTTTAACTTGCAAAATGCCTCACTTGCCAGCAAGTTAAAGCGGAGCATCAGAGACCAGCATGGAAGCTTCAAGCTTTAGATGTTCCTGAATGGAAATGGGAGAAGATCACTATGGATTTTGTGATTGGACTTCTACGTACCTTGAAAGGGTATGATTCTATATGGGTGATTGTGGAAAGATTAACTAAGTCTATGTATTTCCTGCCAATAAAGACTAATTATTCAACAGCTCAATATGTCGGACTATATCTGGATGAAATAGTGTCGTTGTATGGTGTACCTATCTCAATAATCTATGATTGGGGTTCCCAATTCACATCCAAGTTTTGGCAGTCATTTCAAGAAGCTTTGGATTCATATCTACACTTTGGCACTACTTTCCACCCTCAAATGAATGGTCAATCATAACGGACCAAACAGACTCTTGAGGACATGTTACGAGCATGTGTGATGATTTTGAGGGTAGTTAGGACCAGCATTTGCCACTTATAGAGTTTGCATATAATAAAAATTATCAGACAAATATTTAGATGGCACCTTTTGAGGCTTTGTACGGTCGAATGTGCAAATCCCCAATGGGTTGGTTTGAAACTGGGGACCAAAAGTTACTTGGACCTGATTTGGTTCAAGATGCAGTGGAGAAATCAAAGTTGATTAGAGAAAGGATGAAAACGACTTAGAGTCACCATAAAAGTTACGCGGATCGCTGGAGGAAAGATTTGGAGTTTCAAGTAGGAGATTCGGTATTCTTGAAAGTATCTCATTTTAAAAGAGTCATGAGATTCGACAAGAGGGGTAAGCTCAACCCTAGGTATGTCAGGCCACTTCAGATACTTTGTAGAGTTGGAGAGAGAGCGTATGAACTAGCGCTTCCACCTAGTATTGATAAGATACATCATGTGTTCCATATATCTATACTACACAAGTACTTGCATGATGAATCACATGTATTGGAGCCCCAAGCAGTCGATGTCCACCAAGACTTGTGCTATCTAGAGCAGCCAATAGCAATAGTAGAAAAAGAGATGAGGAAGTTACGATCAAGGTAGATTCCCTCAGTTAAGGTGGTTTAGCAGCACCACAAGGGACAAGATTTCACATGGGAGCCAGAAGAAGCACTGAGAGAGCAATATCCATAGTTGTTCACAGAAGAATGTATGTTCTATACTTTAGGTACTTTGATTCGAGGACGAATCATTTTTTAAGGGGGGAGAATTGTAATGACTCAAAATTTGATGGTTCAACTAAAATCGTAACTTGGTGACTTAGAAGAATTTTCTTCAAGCATTAACGTAAATTTTAGAGACGAATTAATGGGCCAATCTTAAAGCAAGCCTAATTAGCTTTATTATAACTTATGGGCCATAATCAAAATTAGAATAAGTTTAGCCCAAGTCAAGGCCCAATAAGAATTGTTAATTTGGCCCAAGCCCTCCATTTTCTTAGAAAGGACTAAAATCTTCAAGACTTCTCTAGGAATTGGTTAATATGTATCAGAGATAAAGAAATCAAATTTGGAAACCCTTCAATCTACCCCCCCCCCCCCCCGGACCGAAAATTACTTAGAGAAGAGAATGAGAGGATTTTCATATTTCTTACTAAATTTCCGAGATAATGTAGATCAAACCATCACAAAAACAAGTTCAGGAAAGAGGAAAGGAAGGCTTGGACACTTAATTGGTGAAGATTATCATTGCTTGAGGTAAGAAAACTTGACCCAAATCTTGATATGTTGAGTCATGTTAACTTGAGGGCGGATATATGTTGATGACTTGAGTTTGATGATAATTAGCTGATTTTTTTAGTTAAGAAAATGGTGATTATGAGAAACCCCAATTTAGGAAGCCCCAAGTATTGATCTAAGTTGGGGACTAAGACTCTGGATGTTGTAATGGTGATAGAAGGTATATTGATGATGATTTGTATACTCGTAGTTGATATGGCTTGAAGGGTGCTGTAAAAGATTGAAAGTGAAGATGAGGAATTAATGTTGGCCTTGTAATCATGATAGTGTCGCGACGCGTAAGAAAAGGATGCCATCTGCCCAATTTTACTCGTGTGAGCATCATGACACACTAGGCCAGCGTCGTAATGCAAAAATATAGGAAGCTCACTACCTCGATTCTATTTTATGGGAGTCGCGAAGCTTAACCCTTAGCATCGCGATGTGTGTGGGAGTCGCGAGGCTCAACTCCTTGTGTCGTGATGTAGAACCATCAGGTGCTCACTGCCTCAGCTATTCGGATGAGATTCGCGACGCCCATCTGCTAGTGTCGTGACTCATGACCAGATTTTCCAGGATCAATTTTATCCAATTCGGTTTCATCCTAAGAAGTGGAGGGCACCCTAAGGGTCTCGTATAAATGTATATATACACGTTATGTCATGTTACTAGCATAAACGTCAAACATGTATTACATATTCTTACCTATCCATTACAAGGAAACTAACGGTTTCTTTGACCTTAGATCGGTGCCAGAGCACTCAAAGATCACATACGATGTGTACCGCACTAGACTTGTCATAGCACAATGAGTGGACAATTTTTCTCAAGTTGTATTTACTTATGTTTTTGAATTGAAACTTACTTTTCCGTATATAGGGCGTTAGCCAAGTTTATTTACAGATGTTTTATGAATAAGAATATTTTACGAAATATTTTAGAAAGATTGATTTAAAAGAATGATTTCTTTGATTTTCGGAGGCATGAGGGGGGAACCCACCTCAGTTGTAACTTTGTACAGATGCTAGAATTGACGGATTCAGAATGTGTGCACACGTAGTTCAGGACTAGGGATGACAGATGCCCCTAGATCCTAGATTCAGAGCTATGAGGGTGGCATAAATCAGCACCCCTAGCTCTAGTTTTGTGGCTTGGGGGACGGCGAGACGTAACGCCCCAAGACCACTAGTTTAAGCGTATGGGGGGACGGCGAGACGTAAAGCCCCCATGCGCCAGATTTCCAGCAAATTCTCAGACATTTCAGACAAAAGGTTTTATAAAATGATTTTTCATAAAAGTTTTGAAGGGAAAAACCTGATTTAAGCTTTATAAATTCAGAAATTTGTTTCCTTGATTATGAGTATTGACTAATACGGTTTTCTGATTTTATAGCTCCATTCACTGAGTTCATTATGACTCAACCCCCCACCCCCAGCTTCAATTTTTCAGGATATTTCCGCTGGTGAGCCACAACCATTTTTTGGAGACATGGATCGGGGACAAGAGTAGCACTGCAATCACTAGTCACATGGGTCCATCATATAAGACTTACATTCACACATAATGTAATCTTTTTTGTTTTCTTTTTGAAGTATGACATGTATATGATGGTACAGACTATGTATGTCTTCTTGTGGTTCAAGTATTAAAACATTTTTATGAAATGTGCGTGCTTGTATATTGATAAGATGAAAAGATATTAAGATAAAAAATTGATTGTATTTCTAGTTATAGTCAGCGGCTTAGGTAGCAGTGGAATCTGTCATCTGCCGGTAACCATCCCGGATTGGGGATGTTATTATAATCTAGAATCATTACATGCAATGATAATAAAAAGATAAGGAACAAAAAAGTAAATCATGCCAGCAGAATAAATAACAAATAAACAGTCCAAGTTGTGCCAAATAACAGTAAAAAACACGTGTAAGAACAAAATAAATTGACAGACATTATTTCCTTGGTACGTAGAGTTGTATCTCAAGTACAGACCGCACTACCTTCCATTCAGATTCGCCTACGAAATTTACGTATGGGTTTCCATCTTATATACCACAGGAAAGTATGCTGCCAAATGTAGCATATTTACGACCAGAGTTAATATATGACTAGTGTATGTCTGGCCAAACGTGAAAGTGTATCCGGTCGGATATACTATGTCAAAATAGTAAATACATAATTAAATGGTAAGGGCCTGTAGGTCTTATCTTAGGTGTATCTCGGCTCCGAGAACACTTTTGATAGTCTTGGTTTATTGTTGGTTTTTCTCTACTTAGATAGACTTAAGAGGTTTTCTTAGATCTTTGTTTTGTTGTTGGGTGAGTGTGTTTCACTATTTGTTTTTGGCAGAGGATCATTTAAGAAGCCTCAGAATTCGAATATAGCCAAAGATCCATTGTTTGTTTGAAGATTCTCCCTTTTATAGTGATGGTTTCTTAGATTAGGAAAGAAACAATCTATTTAGAAGAGAAAATGATCATTGTGGAATGTGGTAATAAGGAAAACGATATTCGGGGTAAGTGTTTAAGCAAGAAAGAATATATGTTTATGAAAATTGGCTAAGAATGAAAGAGATTGATTTCTTCTGCAAACTTGAAACGCATCGCATAACCGGCCGGATGTGGAGGTGTCTCTGACAGGAGGTGATGGATATGTCTGGTCAAGCTTGAGGTTTATATTTATCTGGATGTTGATGGTTTCTCTTTAATACTTAAACCTTACAGTCTCCTCTGACTCTCATACATTACCCTTACATGAGACTCATCATCGGGTAATGAAAATACAATCTCTACAGACTAATAATCCATTCCATTAGCATTAAATGTCAAATATAAAGTCTCGGGACATACATAAAATATTGATATAATGATGTGTAGAAAAATAAATGCCTTTTATTAATAAATAATAAACTGTATTACAAGCATTATACCTTAAATCATAACATCAATAACTGCTTTCAAGATAATTCTAATGGAATTTAGCTTAGCTACTGGTGAAAATGTTTCCTAATAATCATTCCATTGTTCTTAAGTATATCATTTTGCCACTAGTTTAGCCTTATAAGTTTCTATTTTAACATCATTTCCAATCTTTCACTGGAAGACCCATTTACACCCAATATGACTAATTCCTTCAAGAGGATCAGCAAGCCCCTCAGGCTCTTATCGCTTGGGTGTCAGGAATAAACAACGAGTCCTCCAAATTAGTCCATCACAATAGGCTACAAGTAGATGGCTATCTAGGTGCCTTCACAGCTTTTCCTTCTAGAAAGGTAGTGAGTGAAGAGGACAACAAAAACCATTACCTAGCCTCAAAAGCCTTTGATTAAACCCTCACTTTATCCACTATAGACACGGTCAATTAAAACATAAATCCAAAACATCACAAGACAATTCGGGGCCGATTTCTTATCCCAGGTGTTGGATAATATGACCCATAGCGTCACTATTTGCACAGATCATGTGTTGTTGTAGCAAATTAACTATGTAATAAGAAATTGCACTCTCATCATTTGTGATTAGATCACCATGATATAAATAATAATGGAAGAGAGGTCCCTATGATTAGTTCCTGGATTGAGATGATATGAGACAGTATCAGTCCACGAAGGATTAATCATTAAATATCCCTAGCCGTAGTATTATCGAGACTGGACATCGATAATGCGGAATAGGCTAGTATTGCACTTGTGCGCGTTGTGAGGGCACAACGGCATAGTTCTCATATATATAAGTATTGGATACTTGTGCAAGTGCGATAGGAGGTCGTGTTTCACCGATGGTACGGGAAACAGCTTCGCTCTGGATAGACCCTTCGGAATCCCATTGGTATTATGACTAGGTGTCTATGGGAGGCCGAAATCAAGGTAGGTGTGTATAGTCTTAACCTGAGACTTACATCGCTAATACTTACGACAATCGGTAAACTTTGGTTTTGGTGGTGGGGGATCTTAACTGGTTCTGTGTTCACCTCTTCTGGGTTTATCAGAGAATCGTAGTAGAGTATTGGATGTGTGATGTCAAGACGGAAGTATCACTTCAGTCATATGGAGATGATGTCACGCAGGATACGGTATTAGTGCTCTTAAAGTGATGCGCATCCAATCGTGATATTATGACCAGGTCATGAATATCCGATTATAGAGACTAGTTACCAGACATCCGATATGTGTTTCGGACGGGGCAGACACTTATCCAGCCCCAGCCCTAGCACGTGATTATCCGATACTGGGCCGATACGCACAATACATTAGTATACTACGCTTGATACAGATCTTAATATTCTTAAATGGATATGTCCGGAGAATTGGGTAGACTTGGTGCTTTGCTAGGAGTCGACCTTGTCTCGTAAATCGGTAGAACGTAGTACTTGGTACGTACGTGATTCGGATACTCCGACGACCGTATTTACTGCCAGATTATCCGGGGATCTCATGGGTCGCTTCCCGATAATCCACCGATGACGCACAACTCGCACTCTTGAATAATCTGGGATTATATAGAAGAGAGAGAAAATTAATCTAGGATTAATAACGGAGATATTTTATCCGGGATAAAATGTCGTCTAAAGAGAGAAACGATTAATTTGGAATTAATCGATGAATTAATATATTCGATATATTAAATGAAATTAGATTTCGACGCGGAATTAAAATTAGATTTTAATTCGGGCAAACGAGTTAATTTAGAATTAATTCGTTAGCGACGTAAATAATAATTTCGCCAGGCGCAATTATTATTTAAATTCGATTGAATTAACGTCGCGACGTAAGCTCGGTATTTCGGAAATATCGAACCCGAACGCGTGAGTGCACGTGGGCCCACTTTCATTTGGAAACGTGTGGGGCCCACATGACACATGTCATTCTAATGCTTTGCATGTAGATTGTGTACATTGCACTCAATGTCATTGCATGGAGTTGAGTGTTTGACACTCTAAGCCATTGCATGTTTTGTGTCATAATTTTATTATTAATTTAATAAAATATTATGGCATAAATATAAATTGATTTTTGGTAAATCATTTTAACTTAACACAAAACTTCTTCTCTCTCATTTTCTCTCTTCTCTCACGCCCAATGAAGAAATTTCACTGGTTTGGAACCAGAAATGGCGTGAACAAAGGGAAGCAAGAGTTGGGTTTTCATGGTGAAAACCGCAAGTGCTAGCACACTACGAGTCTTGCGAAGGTGGTAGGGAGTTTCACCCATGAGGCGGGACTCATCCGACGGAGTTTGGAGCTTCGTTTTGAGACCCGAAACTGCCAAGACAGTGAGCATGGACTGTTGCAGTGGCGTGAGCAGGGCAGTACGTTTTTGGCCTTGATTCGTCTTCAAATCGACATAACCGATCAATGTGAGTATTCCGCTACCTCCGTTGATGTATTCACGCATTATTTCATGTCTTGATTTGATCTTGGGACCTTAGAATAAACCAACAATGGCATCATGAGCTAATGTTGCAAGCATGAAATTGTAGGGTTTAAAATTTGGGTAAATGTGATTTGAGCATGATTTGAATAAATTGCTTGTTTGAGTATGCTTATAACATGTTTAAATTCATTTTGGTTGGACTAATTTGATGAAAATGATTTGGAATTATTTTTCCCCAAAATTAATGCCTTGGCCGAATGTTTGTGATATTTTGGATTCTTGGAATTTTGTGATTTTGATTCATTTGATGAGTTAGAATCATTAGGTTGATGTTAATTTGAATCGAATTGGATTGGATTTCGAATTGGACAAAACCCCAAATTCCTTACCTTGGCCGAATGTGTCATTGCCCTAATGTCTTGGTAATTTTGGTTTTGTGACATTGGATGTGTATGAAATCAAATCGGATGTTGATTTGATGTCGATTGTAGGTTCGATTGGATCGAAACCGAATCGGACACAAAATCACCTTCTTGGCCGAGAGCATGAAAGCATGTAAATGGGTTTGATTTTTCATTATGTGTGTTTGACATGTTAATAATTAAATTAAGTATGATTAATTGGACTAATTTAGTGTTTTGGAAATGTTGATTTAGTTGATTAATCATATAATGCACTTTGGTAATTAAATTGTGAAAATTGGATTTTTGGATTTAATTAATTGGGCCTAATTTTGGAAATTAGAATTTAAAGTTGTAATTGGGCCTATTGGGCTTGATTTATCAAGTTTGGTTTAGGCCAAGTGGATTGGATCCAATTGGGCCCAAAACCTTAACCATAAAGCCCAATTGCGACTAATGAACCTTTAATGTTCAATTGGGGCTAATGGGCCAAGATTGATTTATGGGCTTATGGGGTAAATCCCGGATTGGACTTTGGTTATCGGTTTGACCCGAGTTGACCAAAAGTCCACGCCTTAAGAAATCAATCAAAAGCCCATTGGACTTTAATTGAATTGACGTTGGACGTTAATCGGTCTTTGAGACGCGTTACGATTAGATTTGGAATTTAAATCGTAAAAGGTTTATTAAATAAAAGTGTAATATTTAATTTGGAATTGAATAGTGAATTAGTATTAAATACATGTTAAATTAGATTTAATGATGTAGTTTAATTTAATTCATGAATTCGTACTTTAAGTACTTATTCGCAAAAACGAGTTTGACTCGAACAAAATCAAATCGTTGTTTGAACATTGGATGATCACTTAATTATCAGATTAATTAATTTGATTAGATTGATTGATAGCATGCTTATGTGTGTGAATACGTGGTTGTGTTGAATGAATAATGTATATCGGATGGATATTAGTCGGGTGGGCAATTTTAGAAATTGTTGTAATAAATTCGATTTATTAAATTGGACCTGCGTGTCCAGCCTTATCACCTTCTTTCTCTTTGTATTCTCTTCTCACCTATTCCCCTCTATGTATATGAGGTTTCTTTAGAAGTGTAGTGTAACGGGTAGAAGTAGTACAAGTGCTAGCTTGAGTGAGAAAGGGAGAGATTTGATCTAGGATCAATGTGTTAAGTATCCATCCGCATATCATTATTATTTTATTTCATACTCGCTTTATTATGTATTTAGAATGCATGTTTAAGGGTGTATGATGATGAGACCTTAACAAAGATAATTAAATTGGTAGCCAATTTGCACGCGAAAATCCCTCAATCTATATTAAGCAAATATCCTTCCATTGAATGATTCTTGTTCAAGATCCGAAGTTGGCATTGGTTTGTTTTTGACCAAAGTCAAGACCTTTGTCAATCAAGGATGTACTTGAATCATGAGAGTTTTGTTGCATATCGGTGTCTTGTCCAAATCGTGATTTTTATTGACCAAAGTCAGATCACTTTTTGTCCAATGACATTGATTACGAAACTTTCCTCGTCAATGGGTCCGCTTAACTGGAATCATTAGGTTTGTGTTTGGCCAAAGCCAAGGCCTAAATGATTCAGAGGATATGGTTAGGAAAATGTATTGGATACATTGACATTATACATATGTTTCGGACTTGGATGTCCACCTAACCGGATCTAGGAATTGGATGAGATCCAATTGATCTGTGAGATCTACCTAGTTAAATAGCATACAGCTTTTTATTGGCCAAAGTCAGGGTTGTGTGTTATTTAATAGGATCCTAGCCCACTAGGAAACACGGTTTCCCGAGTACTCCACAGAGGGTTAGAGACTCGACGAAAAATAGTGGGAGGCAAGTATTGAATTTGCAACATTCGTTCGAATACTCGCTAAACACGCTCATTTTTATTTTACTCGTCATATTATTAAAAGTATTAGTTGGACTAATATTTTATGTTGTTTTAAATTATATATATAGTTGGACTATATACAAACTCATTCAATATATAGTTGATTTTATAATTGGATATAGTAATCAATATAATTGAATTAATGATAGTGATTTTATAATGGGATTATAGTAATCAATATTAAAATTATAGTTGATTTTATAATTGGATTATAGTAATCAATATAATTGAATTAATGATAGTTGATTTTATATGGGATTTTAGTAATCAATATAATTATAGTTGATTTTATATTGGTATAGTATCAATATAATTGAATTAATGATAGTTGATTTTATAATGGGATTATAGTAATCAATATTAAAATTATAGTTGATTAAATAATTGGATTATTGTAATCATTTAATAAATAGTACCTTAATAATTTGATTAAATAGTTGGACTATTAAAATCAAGTAAAGAATTGAAAAGGTTGAATATTTAAAATATATAATCCTTGGATTAAATGTTTTAAATGATTTAATTTTCAATTGGGAATTAATAATAGGTTAATTTATTTGATAAAATAACTTATTATTACTAAGCCCATAATTAAGCAAATAGTAGAGCATAAAGTCTTTGGAAGATTTATGTGATGATGACTTTAGTGCTTAATTAATATACTTACAATAAATCTATCTTTAGATTTAAAAGTATTAAAATTGCAATTAATAATTCTTGGAGAATTAATTGACTATTCTAGTGGAGAAAAGTCAAAGTTTGCAATTGGGCATGTAGCACAAGGTGCACATCGTTTCGATATTCCGAAACCCAAGGCTTGGCCAAAGGTTTGTGAAATATTGAAAAGGATAATTGACATATCTCAAAGTGACTACCATTTGGATATGGAAGACACGAAGGAATTAAAGAAAGGGCGAGGCTCTAACTTTAAAATATTTGTCAAAGTTATGTTCACACTAGTATTAAAATTAGATTTTAAATACTTAGTGTGGTACATAAATATATATGTATTGACGTTCAGAATCCGCTGTGAGCTGGATACTGGCTTCAAGCCGAGATTTCTCTGCAAATCGGAAAACGGGACGAAAGTCGCTGTTTCGACCGTAGATACCTAAATTTAGGAACTACCATTTGGGTATGTACTTAAATTAGGAAATGTTATAATGTAACTAGTTAGACTAGAGACATTATCTCTATATCAGTGTTTAATCCGATGCGGATAAAACCTTTATATTCTAAAACACTAAAGTGTTTCATTATATAAAGATGATACTGAGACAAATACATTAGATGTAAATAACATAATTTATATTTTGAATATAAATAAAATCTCAAACATATAAATGACAAATAAATAGCTCAAATTGATTTGATCAATAGAGACTTATTTGTGGCATTGTTGTCTGGGACACAATTAAACAAGACTCGTATATCCACACTTTTGAAGAGTGGGTACTAGGACTGATTTGACTATTCAAATAAGGTCTACGAATCTAGTTTATTAAACAAGACTCGTATATCCACACTTTTGAAGAGTGGATACTAGGACTGATTTGACTATTCAAATAAGGTCTACGAATCTAGTTTATTAGGTTAAATACTAAAATACTATTTACTTGGTAATAGTAAAAGGGCCACCGATCTGTTAGCCCTATTCATGGTGAAGTAAGTGGGCCCATATCTAGCTAGGCTAGATGTGAACATGAATATTTCGTGACCTTAACGGATGTGACATCACGTTGTGGTTATGTGTTTCTTTTGAAGAACACAGATCGGAAACTTTAGAGTTTCGACACGAAGTAGACAAACAGATCGGCTATAGTATTATTCCGCCACGGTAAGACCGTAATGGAAAATACTTAAGCAGTAAGTTTCATATATAAATGAAAGAGTACGGTATTCTTTCATATGAGGACTCCTCCCGAGACACGTTAGTTAGACGGTGTGTCCGAACAAAAAACCGAATTTTTGTTGGACATGATAAGGTTTATCACGAGTCGCTCTGAGCTACTGTTTCCTTCAACAGGACATGTATTAACAGTGCAAAACTTATTTAGAATAAGGTTCCATATAAATCTGTTTGACAGATATCATATAGGATATGAACAGGGAAGAAACGAGGTTTCTCATTCCTGATAATTTGGGTATGCCAGGCATAGCGTTTGGATGATACCAAACTAAGGACCCAAATTGGATAAGTGCCAATATAGGTTATCCTAAGGGAAACCTTAAGTATAGTACTTTAAATCCCACATGAGAACAATGTGATTGTTGCTCACCATGCGGTTTTCCTGAGAGGAATACCGATATGCAGTGGTCAGTGGGAGGATAGTGATACTCGATGAAAATCGGAGTAATACTGTTCAAGGCACGAAGTCCTTAATGGAACACAAATAGTTCATCTATGATGAAACTATACCATTAATCTTCAAATACACAAGAAACTAGTAGATCGGATAGAGTCAGAAAACAACCTAGGGTATGGGTTTCTGATCTCACCTCATAAAGATGTCAATCTTATGGTGGTGTACCATCCGACTACGTTTATGAGGAAGTGATACGAGGTATCGACTCCCTGTTATGGCAAAGTGCCATGAGTCCGAAATGGATTCCATGTATAACAACTATTTTGGATACTAGTTGTTGTACCACAAGGCGTTGTGCCTATGGTACATTAAACGTCTTCAAGGAAGACATACATGGAAGGCAACATACCAACGTACAAAGCTAGCTTTTGACGGAAAGGTATCGTTATCAACATTGTGTTAATAACGGTTCAACCTTTTACCTGTTGCCATGGTAAATCCATTTTGAAGATGCTTGTTGATAACTGTATATTTCATTTATGAAATATGTCAGTTACAGATCAAAATCGCTTTCCTGAAAAGGAAACCTTTTGGAGGATGTTTACAACATCCTGACGATTTTGTATAACCGACAAACAAGGTTTGCGGGTTATTCGATCCATGTTTGGATTGATGCAAGCATAAGGTTCTTGGAACTGTTATTTTGAAATAATCATAATGGTTTATGATTTGATTCAAAACAAATAATTCTTGTGTATATAAGGAGGTTAGTGGGAGAGCGCACTGACAGTGAAATTCCCATAAAGCAATTGGTGTGAAAGCTTGGCTTTCAATAGAAATTCTCCGTAGAATTCTGGGGAGTAACAACCTTTATTCAAGGAATAAAGATCTACTGGGATAGATTGGAGTTGTTAACACTCTCTGGGAAATTGTACATTTAAAATGTACTTGTATTGGTGTCTCATACGCTTCGAGCATATGGAGTCACAATCGGGTCAATCCAAGTGATAGTCACTGGATTGAAGATTAAGAACATCTGTTAGTATCTGAGAGAACTAAAGATGTTGTCTTAAACTATGGAGATGGAGAACTTGAAGTGACTGGGATCACTACTGCAAGTTTCCAAACAATTAAAATACTACGGTACTATAAAGTTTGAATAACAGGGACAGTGAGCTGGAAATCTTCCTAGCAAGATAACTGTTGCCGAATAAACAACAAATGCGGATTATTGCTGCAGCTGAGGCAGCAATAGAAGCCATTTGGGTCGAAAATAAATCTAATTAGATTAGATAAAGTTCTGTTAGCAGCTGAGCTAGGCGTCAGCATAGGCTAAGGAATTAAAGGTCTCATCGACGATCCAGATATATACTTCTATATCATCTGATTCGTTCGGATCATACATCGTGGCGATGTGATGATCGTGTAAATCGCGTCAGACGATAATTAAGCAAATCCGCTGACGAAAACCTTTTTCTCAGCAATTTGAGCGAACCTTACATAGTTCGAGTGTAGGACACTTGAGTGACTCGCTACGTGCCAAGTGGGAGATTGTTGGATAATATGACCCATAGCGTCACTATTTGCACAGATCATTGTGTTGTTGTAGCAAATTAACTATGTAATAAGGAAATTGCACTCTCATCATTTGTGATTAGATCACCATAGATATATAAATGAAGAGAGGTCCCTATGATTAGTTCCTGGATTGAGATGATATGAGACAGTATCAGTCCACGAAGGATTAATCATTAAATATCCCTAGCCGTAGTATTATCGAGACTGGACATCGATAATGCGGAATAGGCTAGTATTGCACTTGTGCGCGTTGTGAGGGCACAACGGCATAGTTCTCATATATATAAGTATTGGATACTTGTGCAAGTGCGATAGGAGGTCGTGTTTCACCGATGGTACGGGAAACAGCTTCGCTCTGGATAGACCCTTCGGAATCCCATTGGTATTATGACTAGGTGTCTATGGGAGGCCGAAATCAAGGTAGGTGTGTATAGTCTTAACCTGAGACTTACATCGCTAATACTTACGACAATCGGTAAACTTTGGTTTTGGTGGTGGGGGATCTTAACTGGTTCTGTGTTCACCTCTTCTGGGTTTATCAGAGAATCGTAGTGTATTGGATGTGATGTCAAGACGGAAGTATCACTCCAGTCATATGGAGATGATGTCACGCAGGATACGGTATTAGTGCTCTTAAAGTGATGCGCATCCAATCGTGATATTATGACCAGGTCATGAATATCCGATTATAGAGACTAGTTACCAGACATCCGATATGTGTTTCGGACGGGGCAGACACTTATCCAGCCCCAGCCCTAGCACGTGATTATCCGATACTGGGCCGATATGCACAATACATTAGTATACTACGCTTGATACAGATCTTAATATTCTTAATGGATATGTCCGGAGAATTGGGTAGACTTGGTGCTTTGCTAGGAGTCGACCTTGTCTCGTAAATCGGTAGAACGTAGTACTTGGTACGTACGTGATTCGGATACTCCGACGACCGTATTTACTGCCAGATTATCCGGGGATCTCATGGGTCGCTTCCCGATAATCCACCGATGACGCACAACTCGCACTCTTGAATAATCTGGGATTATATAGAAGAGAGAGAAAATTAATCTAGGATTAATAACGGAGATATTTTATCCGGGATAAAATGTCGTCTAAAGAGAGAGAACGATTAATTTGGAATTAATCGATTAATTAATATATTCGATATATTAAACGAAATTAGATTTCGACGCGGAATTAAAATTAGATTTTAATTCGGGCAAACGAGTTAATTTAGAATTAATTCGTTAGCGACGTAAATAATAATTTCGCCAGGCGCAATTATTTATTTAAATTCGATTGAATTAACGTCGCGACGTAAGCTCGGTATTTCGGAAATATCGAACCCGAACGCGTGAGTGCACGTGGGCCCACTTTCATTTGGAAACGTGTGGGGCCCACATGACACATGTCATTCTAATGCTTTGCATGTAGATTGTGTACATTGCACTCAATGTCATTGCATGGAGTTGAGTGTTTGACACTCTAAGCCATTGCATGTTTTGTGTCATAATTTTATTATTAATTTAATAAAAATTATGGCATAAATATAAATTGATTTTTGGTAAATCATTTTAACTCATACACAAAAAACTTCTTCTCTCAATTTTCTCTCTTCTCTCACGCCCAAATGGAAAGAAAATCTTCACTGGTTTGGAACCAGAAATGGCGTGAACAAAGGGAAGCCAAGAGTTGGGTTTTCATGGTGAAAACCGCAAGTGCTAGCACACTACGAGTCTTGCGAAGGTGGTAGGGAGGTTCACCCATGAGGCGGGACTCATCCGACGGAGTTTGGAGCTTCGTTTTGAGACCCAAAAACTGCCAAGACAGTGAGCATGGACTGGTTGCAGTGGCGTGAGCAGGCAGTACGTTTTTGGCCTTGATTCGTCTTCAAATCGACATAACCGATCAATGTGAGTATTCCGCTACCTCCGTTGATGTATTCACGCATTATTTCATGTCTTGATTTGATCTTGGGACCTTAGAAGAATACACCAAACACAAGTGTGAGTCGCCCGAATGGGGAACACAGGAAACTGGGCGCGCATGCTGTCCTAGGTCGCAACCAGTCGGGAGTACGCGATGTAGCCACGGGGGACTAAACCGGAGAATAATGGAGTCGCCACCCGGTGTGAACCGGGATAAATATTTAAGGCCGCCTCACCCCTCGCAAGGGAAGACCTCAAACCGTTGGGTTCGGAATTTCCCTTTACTTATGTCACTTGTAACGAAAGGATTTATGTAATAATTAATCAAGTTTAAGTAACATTATTTCCAATGTATCATTGCTTCTAAATTCCACATGCATACATCAACAAGTTCATCACAACATGCAACATCACTGGCAATCTCATGACACATATTTCAACATATGATATGGAAAACTAAGAACGACCTAATCATGCTTGGGTACTAATCTCATGAATGCATCGAATGGATAAATGCAGGAATACAAATAACATGGTTGGCTACATAATGCAAGGAGATCAACCAAGAGGCAATTATGCATGAATATGATAAGACAGACGCAGTTCAGTGTGTTCGCGTTCGTGTAGCGTTCGTAAATGCGTTCGAACTGTAAATAGAAGGTTCGCGTTCGTGTAGCGATTGATAACGCGCTCGAACGAGACCAGACCTGGTGATACAAAATGCATGCGCGTTCGAGTAGCATTTGATAATGCGTTCGAACGGTAAACAGAAGGTTCGCATTTGATGACGCGTTCGAACGGTAACTGGGAGATTGCATACATTCATATGGTTTTAGATACCGCACTCAAACAGGATCACAACAACAAAACTATCTAATCACATGGATATCTAAATTATGCATAAAGATTAACATACTAAGGACTAAATCATGTTTAAGAATAAATAGCGCACTAGATCTAATCGGGCTAAGTAAATAAATAACGTACTAACTACATCATGCTAAAATACAAGTTAGGATGAAACGGAATACATGTATCCCTCAAGTGGTACGTGGAGTTGTATCCCGAGTACAGACTGCACTACCATCCATTCGGATTCGGATACGGAATTTACGTTCGGGTTTCCATCCGATATACCACAAAAGAGAACACGCGTTCCGTTCATCAGGAATTCACATCATGCCTCAACAAAACGACTCTCATGCAATAAAAATATATTAGAATAAGTAAAATACAAATGAAATATATAAATACAAGGTGCCCTCAGGTCTAACCCTTTTATGTCATCTCTCGGTCGTACGGTGTATGGTCGTCGGAAGGGTGGATGCTCCGCAACTCTTCCGGTTCACTGGTTCACTGCTCTCGTTCGTTATCTTACTGTTTTGGGTCGTCGTTCTCCGTCTTTTGCTGCTGCTTTGACTCTGATTCGCTGCCGCTTTGCTGGTGTATCGTAGTTACTATTTTTGGGGTTTCGGCTACTGTTTTGGGTGTAATATTCGGCGGTGTTATGGTCTGGTTCGTTGGCTGTTTTATGTGTGTGTTTAGGGCTGCTGTATGCGTGTTTTAGGGCTGTTGTGTGGGCTGTTCGGGATGTGTTTTGGTCAAGGCGATGGGGGTTCTTTGGTTTGTGATCTTTGGTTATTGAGAATGAGGGAGAGTTGTGTCCATAAGCTTGGGTGTTTCTTGTGTGAATGAACTAGGAGAGGGTGGTTGGAAATTCTTTGCTTCTTTATTTCTTCTGATGGGCGTGAACTAGGAGAGGGTTGATGCCTTGGAAAAGTGTGGTTTATATAGAGAAGGGCTAGGGCTTCACCTTGTCTCACAAGGAAGGGATTTGGCATTAAGAGTAAGGATTTGATTTGGTGTTGGACAAGGAAAGCAAGGGATTTGATTTGGTTTAGATTAGGAAGGTTGAATATTTGATTGGCTTGGTTTAGGAATACAATATTTTAAGTTAGGAATAATATATATTTGATTGGGAATATAATTGGTTGATTGATTTTAATTAGGCATGCAATTTCTTTAATTTGTGTAAGTATTTTATTATTTTGGTAGGTGATTATTTAGATTTTATTTGTTTTATTTAATTTGGTATGTGATTTTTAGATTTGTTTTGATTTCACCATGTGTTAAATATGTGTTTTAAGTGGGCTTGGGCGTGTGGACCAAGGTTTGGGCGAATTGGGCTTAATGTGAGGCTAGCAGCAAAACCAGAATTACCGACACCGTTCGAACTCCTCCTCGAACGCGGCACGAACTCCCGCAATCTGTTTGGAGTTCGAACGAATTAACGAACGCAGCATGAATGAAAACAGTGAACATTGTTTATTCTGAATTTCCCCTTCCGACGTCCGTTTCTCGTGACTTCCGTGACTTAAAAGGTAGTGCCTCTAAATGAGACTCATCATAGGGACTAATATGTAAAAATGCAGTCCCTACAGGAAGGTACATCTGACATTGAAATTTTGAGCTGAATTTATAGGCGTCGACATGCTTCACGTGTCGCGATGCATGACGCATCGTGACATGCCGTGATTTGTGGCGTGGCTTGCAGAGGCGTACGATACGGGCACTTGGATTTGCGATAAGGTGACACAATGGAAGATGGCGTCGGTAACAGTTAAACTAATGATTGTGTTGAGTGGCAATGATGTGGCGATGGCGATTGTCTAGCAAGCATGTGATGGTGACACATTTATGGCGTATGTTCGCATGATTTGCTTGTGGATGTTTGACACGTGGCAGGTTTGCACATTAGCATATCGGCGCATGTTAGAAAAGCCATCGTATTTTAGCAGAATCCCTATGATTGGTCCACATGTCTCGGTGCACGTTAGCAGACTTTGGTGCACGTTAGCGAGGTACGGCGTTACCTTAGCGGTCGCGACGCCCGAGACTTGCGCGTCGTGAGCGCCACTTATCATTTTGCCTTTTTTGTCCTTTTTCACGTTTTGGCCCCGAATCACCTCCAGAGAGTCCTGAAACTTTATTTATTACAAAAAACACAGCCATCAAATATTCACAAAACTCAAGAAACTATACAAAATATTCGGTCAAATTGAGTGGGACCTAGTGATACATTTACCACTCATCACAACCCATAACACCTAACATTGCTAGTCCTCGAGCAAAACAACAACATAAAATAACATATAAACCTCTTTAAAATAACAAATTAAACTAAGCCACTTTATCGGGAAACACGGTTGTATTTAGCGATGCAACAAGCCTTTAAACCCGTAGGTGTCCCTAGTGGACGAGTTGTAGTCTTTGAGGGCTTCCAGTAACGAAACCCACAAACGTTTTACAAAAGTAAAAAAAGTGTTGGTTAAATTCTAAGGTCCCAAGATCAAATCAAGACATGAAAACATGCGTGAATACACCAACGGAAGATAGCGGAATACTTACATTGATCGGTTATGTCGATTTGAAGACGAATCATGCCCAAAAACGCACTGCCTTTGTAAGCCCACTGCAGCAGTCCATGCTCACTGTCTTGGCAGTTTCGGGTCTCAAACGAAGCTCCAAACTCCGTCGGATGGATCCCGCCTCATGGGTGAACCTCCCTACCACCTTCGCAAGACTCGTAGTGTGCTAGCACTTGATTTTTCACCATGAAAATCCACTCTTGCTTCCCTAAAGTCACGCCAAAATTGGTTCAAAACCAGTAACATGTTCAGTTTTGGGCGTGAGAAGAGGAGAAAATTTGAGAGAGATGATCTTGTATTAAGTTAAAATGATTTACCAAAAATCAATTTATATTTATGCCATAATATTTATTAAATTAATAATAAATTTATGACACAAACATGCAATGGCTTAGAGTGTCAAACACTCAATTTCCATGCAATGACATTGAGTGCAATGTACACTATCTACATGCAATGCATTAGATAACTAATGCATAAATGACATGTGTCATGTGGGCCCCACACGTTTCCAAATGAAAGTGGGCCCACGTGCACTCACGCGTTCGGGTTCGATATTTCCGAAATACCGAGCTTACGTCGCGACGTTAATTCAATCGAATTAAATAATTGCGCCTAGCGAAATTATTATTTACGTCGCTAACGAATTAATTCTAAATTAACTCGTTTGCCCGAATTAAAATCTAATTTTAATTCCGCGTCGAAATCTAATTTCGTCTAATATATCGAATATATTAATACATCGATTAATTCCGAATTAATCGTTCTCTCTCTTTAGACGACATTTTATCCCGGATAAAATATCTCCGTTATTAATCCTAGATTAATTTTCTCTCTCTTCTATATAATCCCAGATTATTCAAGAGTGCGAGTTGTGCGTCATCGGTGGATTATCGGGAAGCGACCCATGAGATCCCCGGATAATCTGGCAGTAAATACGGTCGTCGGAGTATCCGAATCACGTACGTACCAAGTACTACGTTCTACCGATTTACGAGACAAGGTCGACTCCTAGCAAAGCACCAAGTCTACCTAATTCTCCGGACATATCCATTAAAGAATATCTAGATCTGTATCAAGCGTAGTATACAATGTATTGTGCGTATCGGCCCAGTATCGGATAATCACGTGCTAGGGCTGGGGCTGGATAAGTGTCTGCCCCGTCCGAAACACATATCGGATGTCTGGTAACTAGTCTCTATAATCGGATATTCATGACCTGGTCATAATATCACGATTGGATGCGCATCACTTAAGAGCACTAATACCGTATCCTGCGTGACATCATCTCCATTATGACTGGAGTGATACTTCCGTCTTGACATCACATCCAATACACTACGATTCTCTGATAAACCCAGAAGAGGTGAACACAGAACCAGTTAAGATCCCCCACCACCAAAACCAAAGTTTACCGATTGTCGTAAGTATTAGCGATGTAAGTCTCAGGTTAAGACTATACACACCTACCTTGATTTCGGCCTCCCATAGACACCTAGTCATAATACCAATGGGATTCCGAAGGGTCTATCCAGAGCGAAGCTGTTTCCCGTACCATCGGTGAAACACGACCTCCTATCGCACTTGCACAAGTATCCAATACTTATATATGAGAACTATGCCGTTGTGCCCTCACAACGCGCACAAGTGCAATACTAGCCTATTCCGCATTATCGATGTCCAGTCTCGATAATACTACGGCTAGGGATATTTAATGATTAATCCTTCGTGGACTGATACTGTCTCATATCATCTCAATCCAGGAACTAATCATAGGGACCTCTCTTCATTTATATATCTATGGTGATCTAATCACAAATGATGAGAGTGCAATTTCCTTGTCACATAGTTAATTTGCTACAACAACACAATGATCTGTGCAAATAGTGACGCTATGGGTCATTATATCCAACAATCTCCCACTTGGCACATAGCCAGTCACTCAAGTGTCTAACACCCGAACTATGTACAATTCGCTCAAATTGCTGAGGAAAGGTTTTCGTCAGCGGATTTGCTTAATTATCGTCTGACGCGATTTACACGATCATCACATCGCCACGATGTATGATCCGAACGAATCAGATGATATAGAAGTATATATCTGGATCGTCGATGAGACCTTTAATTCCTTAGCCTATGCTGACGCCTAGCTCAGCTGCTAACAGAACTTTATCTAATCTTATTAGATTTATTTTCGACCCAGATGGTCTTCTATTGCTGCCTCAGCTGCAGCAATAATCCGCATTTGTTGTTTATTCGGCAACAGTTATCTTGCTAGGAAGATTTCCAGCTCACTGTCCCGTTATTCAAACTTTATAGTACCGTAGTATTTAATGTTTGGAAACTTGCAGTAGTGATCCCAGTCACTTCAAGTTCTCCTTCTCCATAGTTAAGACAACATCTTTAGTTCTCTCAGATACTAACAGATGTTCTTAATCTTCAATCCAGTGACTATCACTTGGATTGACCCGATTGTGACTCCATATGCTCGAAGCGTATGAGACACCAATACAAGTACATTTTAAATGTACAATTTCCCAGAGAGTGTTAACAAACTCCAAATCTATCCCAGTAGATCTTTATTCCTTGAATAAAGGTTGTTACTCCCCAGAATTCTACGGAGAATTTCTATGAAAGCCAAGCTTTCACCAATTGCTTTATGGGAATTTCACTGTCAGTGCGCTCTCCCACTAACCTCCTTATATACACAAGAATTATTTCGTTTTGATCAAATCATAAACCATTATGATTATTTCAAAATAACAGTTCCAAGAACCTTATGCTTGCATCAATCCAAACATGGATCGAATAACCCGCAAACCTTGTTTGTCGGTTATACAAAATCGTCAGGATGTTGAAACATCCTCCAAAAGGTTTCCTTTTCAAGAAAGCGATTTTGATCTGTAACTGACATTTCATAAATGAAATATACAGTTATCAACAAGCATCTTCAAAATGGATTTACCATGGCAACAGGTAAAAGGTTGAACCGTTATTAACACAATGTTGATAACGATACCTTTCCGTCAAAAGCCTAGCTTTGTACGTTGGTATGTTGCCTTCCATGTATGTCTTCCTTGAAGACGTTTAATGTACCATAGGCACAACGCCTTGTGGTACAACAACTAGTATCCAAAATAGTTGTTATACATGGAATCCATTTCGGACTCATGGCACTTTGCCATAACAGGGAGTCGATACCTCGTATCACTTCCTCATAACGTAGTCGGATGGTACCTCCATAAGATTGACATCTTATGAGGTTAGATCAGAAACCCATACCCTAGGTTGTTTTCTGACTCTATCCGATCTACTAGTTTCTTGTGTATTTGAAGATTAATGGTATAGATTCATCATAGATGAACTATTTGTGTTCCATTAAGGACTTCGTGCTTTGAATAGTATTACTCCGATTTTCATCGAGTATCACTATCCTCCCACTGACCACTGCATATCGGTATTCCTCTCAGGAAAACCGCATGGTGAGCAACAATCACATTGTTCTCATGTGGGATTTATAAGTACTATACTTATGGTTTCCCTTAGGATAACCTATATTGGCACTAATCCAATTTGGGTCCTTAGTTTGGTATCATCCAAACGTCATGCCTGGCATACCCAAATTATCAGGAATGAGAAACCTCGTTTCTTCCCTGTTCATATCCTATATGATATCTGTCAAACAGATTTATATGGAACCTTATTCTAAATAAGTTTTGCACTGTTAATACATATCCTGTTGAAGGAAATTAGTAGCTCAGAGCGACTCGTGATAAACCTTATCATGTCCAACAAAAATTCGGTTTTTGGTTCGGACACACCGTCTAACTGACGTGTCTCGGGAGGAGTCCTCATATGAAAGAATACCGTACTCTTTCATTTATATATGAAACTTACTGCTTAAGTATTTTCCATTTCGGTTTTACCGTGGCGGAATAACACTATAGCCGATCTGTTTGTCTACTTCGTGTCGAAACTCTAAAGTTTCCGATCTGTGTTCTTCAAAAGAAACACATAACCACAACGTGATGTCACATCCGTTAAGGTCACGAAATATTCATGTTCACATCTAGCCTAGCTAGATATGGGCCCACTTACTTCACCATGAATAGGGCTAACAGATCGGTGGCCCTTTTACTATTACCAAGTAAATAGTATTTTAGGTATTTAACCTAATAAACTAGATTCGTAGACCTTATTTGAATAGTCAAATCAGTCCTAGTATCCACTCTTCAAAAGTGTGGATATACGAGTCTTGTTTAATAAACTAGATTCGTAGACCTTATTTGAATAGTCAAATCAGTCCTAGTACCCCTCTTCAAAAGTGTGGATATACGAGTCTTGTTTAATTGTGTCCCAGACAACAATGCCACAAATAAGTCTCTATTGATCAAATCAATTTGAGCTATTTATTTGTCATTTATATGTTTGAGATTTTATTTATATTCAAAATATAAATTATGTTATTTACATCTAATGTATTTATCTCAGTATCATCTTTATATAATGAAACACTTTAGTGTTTTAGAATATAAAGGTTTTATCCGCATCGGAATTAAACACTGATATAGAGATAATGTCTCTAGTCTAACTAGTTACATTATAACATTTCCTAATTTAAGTACATACCCAAATGGTAGTTTCCTAAATTTAGGTATCTACGGTCGAAACAGCGACTTTCGTCCCGTTTCCGATTTGCAGAGAAATCTCGGCTTGAAGCCAGTATCCAGCTCACAGCGGATTCTGAACGTCAATACATATATTTTATGTACCACACTAAGTATTTAAAATCCATTTTAATACTAGTAGTGAACATAACTTTGACAAATATTTTAAAGTTAGAGCCTCGCCCTTCTTTAATTCCTTCGTGTCTTCCATATCCAAATGGTAGTCACTTTGGGATATGTCAATTATCCTTTTCAATATTTCACAAACCTTTGGCCAAGCCTTGGGTTTCGGAATATCGAAACGATGTGCACCTTGTGCTACATGCCCAATTGCAAACTTTGACTTTTCTCCACTAGAATAGTCAATTAATTCTCCAAGAATTATTAATTGCAATTTTAATACTTTTAAATCTAAAGATAGATTTATTGTAAGTATATTAATTAAGCACTAAAGTCATCATCACATAAATCTTCCAAAGACTTATGCTCTACTATTTGCTTAATTATGGGCTTAGTAATAATAAGTTATTTTATCAAATAAATTAACCTATTATTAATTCCCAATTGAAAATTAAATCATTTAAAACATTTAATCCAAGGATTATATATTTTAAATATTCAACCTTTCAATTCTTTACTTGATTTTAATAGTCCAACTATTTAATCAAATTATTAAGGTACTATTTATTATAATGATTACAATAATCCAATTATTTAATCAACTATAATTTTAATATTGATTACTATATCCCATTATAAAACAACTATCATTTAATTCAATTATATTGATTACTATAATCCAATTATAAAATCAACTATATTTTAATATTGATTACTATAATCCCATTATAAAATCAACTATCATTTAATTCAATATATTGATTACTATAATCCAATTATAAAATCAACTATATATTGAATGAGTTTGTATATAGTCCAACTATATATATAATTTAAAACAACATAAAATATTAGTCCAACTAATACTTTTGATTAATATGACGAGTAAAATGTAAATGAGCGTGTTTAGCGAGTATTGAACGAATGTTGCAAATTCAATACTTGCCTCCCACTATTTTTCGTCGAGCCTCTAACCCTCTGGGAGTACTCGGGAAACCGTGTTTCCTAGTGGGCTAGGATCCTATTAAATACACACAACCCTGACTTTGGCCAATAAAAAGCTGTATGCTATTTAACTAGGTAGATCTCACAGATCAATTGGATCTCATCCAATTCCTAGATCCGGTTAGGTGGACATCCAAGTCCGAAACATATGTATAATGTCAATGTATCCAATACATTTTCCTAACCATATCCTCCGAATCATCTAGGCCTTGGCTTTGGCCAAAAACAAACCTAATGATTCCAGTTAAGCAGGACCCATTGACGAGGAAGTTTCGTAATCAATGTCATTGGACAAAAAGTGATCTGACTTTGGCCAAAAAAAATCACGATTTGGACAAGACACCGATATGCAACAAAACTCTCATGATTCAAGTACATCCTTGATTGACAAAGGTCTTGACTTTGGTCAAAAACAAACCAATGCCAACTTCGGATCTTGAACAAGAATCATTCAATGGAAGGATATTTGCTTAATATAGATTGAGGGATTTTCGCGTGCAAATTGGCTACCAATTTAATTATCTTTGTTAAGGTCTCATCATCATACACCCTTAAACATGCATTCTAAATACATAATAAAGCGAGTATGAAATAAAATAATAATGATATGCGGATGGATACTTAACACATTGATCCTAGATCAAATCTCTCCCTTTCTCACTCAAGCTAGCACTTGTACTACTTCTACCCGTTACACTACACTTTCTAAAGAAACCTCATATACATAGAGGGGAATAGGTGAGAAGAGAATACAAAGAGAAAGAAGGTGATAAGGCTGGACACGCAGGTCCAATTTAATAAATCGAATTTATTACAACAATTTCTAAAATTGCCCACCCGACTAATATCCATCCGATATACATTATTCATTCAACACAACCACGTATTCACACACATAAGCATGCTATCAATCAATCTAATCAAATTAATTAATCTGATAATTAAGTGATCATCCAATGTTCAAACAACGATTTGATTTTGTTCGAGTCAAACTCGTTTTTGCGAATAAGTACTTAAAGTACGAATTCATGAATTAAATTAAACTACATCATTAAATCTAATTTACTAATTCACTATTCAATTCCAAATTAAATATTACACTTTTATTTATTAATCTTTTTACGATTTAAATTCCAAATCTAATCGTAACGCGTCTCAAAGACCGATTAACGTCCAACGTCAATTCAATTAAAGTCCAATGGGCTTTTGATTGATTTCTTAAGGCGTGGACTTTTGGTCAACTCGGGTCAAACCGATAACCAAAGTCCAATCCGGGATTTACCCCATAAGCCCATAAATCAATCTTGGCCCATTAGCCCCAATTGAACATTAAAGGTTCATTAGTCGCAATTGGGCTTTATGGTTAAGGTTTTGGGCCCAATTGGATCCAATCCACTTGGCCTAAACCAAACTTGATAAATCAAGCCCAATAGGCCCAATTACAACTTTAAATTCTAATTTCCAAAATTAGGCCCAATTAATTAAATCCAAAAATCCAATTTTCACAATTTAATTACCAAAAGTGCATTATATGATTAATCAACTAAATCAACATTTCCAAAACACTAAATTAGTCCAATTAATCATACTTAATTCATTATTACATGTCAAACACACATAATGAAAAATCAAACCCATTTACATGCTTCAATGCTCTCGGCCAAGGAAGGTGATTTTGTGTCTGATTCGGTTTCGATCCAATCGAACCTACAATCGACATCAAATCAACATCCGATTTGATTTCATACACATCCAATGTCACAAAACCAAAATTACCAAGACATTAGGGCAATTACACATTCGGCCAAGGTAAAGAATTGGGGTTTTTGTCCAATTCGAAATCCAATCCAATTCGATTCAAATTAACATCACCTAACGATTCTAACTCATCAAATGAATCAAAATCAAAAATTCCAAGAATCCAAAAAATCACAAACATTCGGCCAAGGCATTAATTTTGGGGAAAATAATTCCAAATCATTTTTCATCAAATTAGTCCAACCAAAATGAATTTAAACATGTTATAAGCATACTCAAACAAGCAATTTATTCAAATCATGCTCAAATCACATTTACCCAAATTTTAAACCCTACAAATTTCATGCTTGCAACATTAGCTCTGATGCCATTGTTGGTTAATTCTAAGGTCCCAAGATCAAATCAAGACATGAAAACATGCGTGAATACACCAACGAGATAGCGGAATACTTACATTGATCGGTTATGTCGATTTGAAGATGAATCATGCCCAAAAACGCACTGCCTTTGTAAGCCCACTGCAGCAGTCCATGCTCACTGTCTTGGCAGTTTGGGTCTCAAAACGAAGCTCCAAACTCCGTCGGATGAATCCCGCCTCATGGGTGAACCTCCCTACCACCTTCGCAAGACTCGTAGTGTGCTAGCACTTGAATTTTCACCATGAAAACCCACTCTTTGCTTCCCTAAAGCCACGCCAAATTGGTTCCAAACCAGTGTAACATGTTTCAGTTGGGCGTGAGAAGAGGAGAAAATTTGAGAGAGATGATTTGTATTAAGTTAAAATGATTTACCAAAAATCAATTTATATTTATGCCATAAAAATTTATTAAATTAATAATAAATTTATGACACAAACATGCAATGGCTTAGAGTGTCAAACACTCAATTTCCATGCAATGACATTGAGTGCAATGTACACTATCTACATGCAATGCATTAGATTTAAATAATGCATAATATGACATGTGTCATGTGGGCCCCACACGTTTCCAAATGAAAGTGGGCCCACGTGCACTCACGCGTTCGGGTTCGATATTTCCGAAATACCGAGCTTACGTCGCGACGTTAATTCAATCGAATAATTGCGCCTAGCGAAATTATTATTTACGTCGCTAACGAATTAATTCTAAATTAACTCGTTTGCCCGAATTAAAATCTAATTTTAATTCCGCGTCGAAATCTAATTTCGTCTAATATATCGAATATATTAATACATCGATTAATTCCGAATTAATCGTTCTCTCTCTTTAGACGACATTTTATCCCGGATAAAATATCTCCGTTATTAATCCTAGATTAATTTTCTCTCTCTTCTATATAATCCCAGATTATTCAAGAGTGCGTTTGTGCGTCATCGGTGGATTATCGGGAAGCGACCCATGAGATCCCCGGATAATCTGGCAGTAAATACGGTCGTCGGAGTATCCGAATCACGTACGTACCAAGTACTACGTTCTACCGATTTACGAGACAAGGTCGACTCCTAGCAAAGCACCAAGTCTACCTAATTCTCCGGACATATCCATTAAAGAATATCTAGATCTGTATCAAGCGTAGTATACTAATGTATTGTGCATATCGGCCCAGTATCGGATAATCACGTGCTAGGGCTGGGGCTGGATAAGTGTCTGCCCCGTCCGAAACACATATCGGATGTCTGGTAACTAGTCTCTATAATCGGATATTCATGACCTGGTCATAATATCACGATTGGATGCGCATCACTTTAAGAGCACTAATCGTATCCTGCGTGACATCATCTCCAATATGACTGAAGTGATACTTCCGTCTTGACATCACACCAAATACTCTACGATTCTCTGATAAACCCAGAAGAGGTGAACACAGAACCAGTTAAGATCCCCCACCACCAAAACCAAAGTTTACCGATTGTCGTAAGTATTAGCGATGTAAGTCTCAGGTTAAGACTATACACACCTACCTTGATTTCGGCCTCCCATAGACACCTAGTCATAATACCAATGGGATTCCGAAGGGTCTATCCAGAGCGAAGCTGTTTCCCGTACCATCGGTGGTGAAACACGACCTCCTATCGCACTTGCACAAGTATCCAATACTTATATATATGAGAACTATGCCGTTGTGCCCTCACAACGCGCACAAGTGCAATACTAGCCTATTCCGCATTATCGATGTCCAGTCTCGATAATACTACGGCTAGGGATATTTAATGATTAATCCTTCGTGGACTGATACTGTCTCATATCATCTCAATCCAGGAACTAATCATAGGGACCTCTCTTCATTTATATATCTATGGTGATCTAATCACAAATGATGAGAGTGCAATTTCCTTGTCACATAGTTAATTTGCTACAACAACACAATGATCTGTGCAAATAGTGACGCTATGGGTCATTATATCCAACAAAAAGAAGTAAAACTAAAGCACACAAAAAACAAAAAAAAAAAAAGACCCAAAAGAGAATAAATAAGTTAGTGACTAAGCAGGTGAAACTTCTTATCCAAATTTAGAGTTGTTTCTTTTTTCTAAAATTACTGAATAAGTAAGTTCTCCGATTATTTTACCATTCTCTATACACACGCCACAAAATTTATTACTCAAACTATTTTTTTCCCACATAGTCCACAAGTGTAGTTGAAAAGAAGGTAATATTTTTGCCTAAAGTTATATCAAATTCACACTTTTTTTAAGCAAGGAATTTTTCTGATTTTTCTGTTTTTTTTATATACAATATTTCCATCCATGTAGCGAGCTTTAGGCATTGACTCCCAAAAAACCAGTTGGCTTTAGGGCACTAGGTGTTTAGACACCAATACAGATTAATTACTCAGACTTCAGATATATATAGTTTTTGGAACATCTTTGATCCATGTAGCAAGATTTGGGCCAGTGGCTCCCAAAACCAGTTGGTTTTTAGGGACTAGGTGTTAAAACACCCCTACGGAATTAATAACTCGGATCTCAGACGTTGTTTTTATCCCACCGTTTTTTTTTAGATGCTTCCTCCAATTAAACTAGAACACTGAATATTACAAACTCGTCATTACTACTCATGTCCTTGTGTTACCATGTCTGCTGATAATATCGTCAAACTGAGCATATGAAGATTCATTTTAATTAGTTTTCTGGATAGAATTCACAAATTAATAATTCAAAATGAAATAAACAAAAACTTAACTTGTTCCGAAATAGGTTGAGATACGTCTCAAAGTGGAAACTCCTTACACAACTGTAGGCATTCATTTTTACACATTAGCCCAATGATGAGTTCGTATGGAGGCAACTACCTCTTTAGTCATGAAAGTCGCGGGAAAAACGGACGTGGGAAAGGTAAAGTTGGAAAATGGAATTTTTGTTTTGGATTTAACCTCGTTGTTTGGCTCCGGTTGTTTTGTTGGACTTCCTTTCAAAGATTACCTAAGGCCCAAAACCCAAACCAAACCCAAAATACCCAGGTCAAACCAAGTCAAACCAAACCCATGCCCATAGGATGTAATTCACGCCCATTGTGCTTCTATTTAGGTATATGCATATTTATCACATGTTTAAATCTTGTAAAATCCTTACCTAATTAAAAGAAATCAAATCAAATCCTTACCAAATCAAATCCAATCCCAAATCCCAATTAGGAGATCTATTCCTTATCAGAAACCAATTAGGAGATTCTCTCCTATTCAAATTAGGAAAGTCCTCTCCCTTTGCCTATAAAAAGAGGCCTTCACCCCCATTCACAACCCAAGCACATATCCTTCTCTCAAGCACGTCCAAGCACTTTGTGAAGCCTCCTTTGCACGCCCAAAGCCCTTCCAATAGCCTCCATTGCTGCAACACCAAGCCAACACCAACCCCCATTGCCGCATCTTCTCTTCTTCACCAACACCACTCTCACACCCAAGCCCTTTTCACAGCCCTCCATTGCCGAGTTCCAGCCACCATTCACAGCCCTAAAACACCTTAAAAAAGCCTCAAATACAGCCCCAAAGTCGCACAAAGAACCCCCCATTCACAGCTCCAATTCAGCGCCCAAAACAGTCCCGAACACCCCTCACTGCACCTTGAACTGCACAGTTTCGTCCCCTGTTCTGGTCAGTTTCTGTTGCGTCTTTAACCCATAAAATAGTCCTAAAATCACCTAAACACCATCCCAAAAACCTCCATAAAGTTTCCCTAAAAAATCCCCACAAACGCACCTCCCTAAGCCTTCAAAATCACCCAAAACAGTCCACTAAACGACCAAAACAGTGACCTGAAACAGAACAGCGAAACAGCAGCGAAACGGACTTAAAACAGCAGCCCAAGCATCAAAACAACGAGGGAAAATGTTGAGTAGACGAAGTGGAAAAGCATCGGATCAATCTCCCTTCCAACGGACGTGTAACGCCCTTTCTTAGACGACTAAAGAGGTTAGACCTGAGGGCACCTTGTACTTATCTTCTTTCGTTATATTTTATTTATTTTGAAATATTATTGCATGAGAGTCATTTGAGGCATGATGTGATTGTTGGATGAGCGGGATATGTGTTCCCTTTTGTGGTATATCGGATGGAAACCCGGATGTAAATTCCATAGCCGATTCCGAATGGACGGTAGTATGGTCTGCACTCGGGATACAATGCCACGTACCACTTAAGATACACGTATCTCGTCTCATCCTACTTGTATTTGAGCATGTTATAGTCTTTAGGTTTTTTGTTTATTATTTAAAGCATGGTTTAATTTAGTTTGTTATTTATTTTTTAAAGCATGTTTAGGTTGATCATTATGCATGTTCTTAGTTTATGATGCGTTTGGGTAATGATTTATACATGTTGATTTAATGGTTAAATATGCTTGTTGTGTTACATTTCGTGGAATTATTTGGATGAAAGCATGTTAGATCTAAGTACCCTTGAGCATGAATGTTGAATAGATTCGGTTAGTTTATTGCACAAATCATATCATCACAAGTGACATAAGTAAGGGACCATTCCGAACCCAACGGTTTGAGGTCTACCCTTGCAAGGGGTGATTGCGGCCTTAAATCTTTGTCCCGGTTCACACCGGGTGGCGACTCCATGTTATTTCGTACTTCCCAACTAGGCCGCGAGTCTGGAACAGTGTCGTCAAGTTCTGTTGTCTACAGTCTGGCGACTCCACTGGGGACTTTAGAGAATCGGCCTTGAAATCATGTCTTGTGATATGTATAACTTGTGCATTAGTTGACCATTTCTATAGTGTGTTGAGGGGGTTAATCGAAGGCTTTGTTGAAGCTAGGTGATGGTTGGGTGTCTTCCTTCACTCACTACCCTTCGGGGAAAAGCTGTGAAGGCACCTAGATAAATCATTACTTGTAGCTCGTTGTGACATACTAGTTTGGAGGACTCGTTGTTTATTCCTGACACCAAGCGATAAGAGCCTAAGGGGCTTGGGTACTTAAGAGAGCCTCGCTCCACCCTCCATCTGGGGAATCTACAACGGGAAGTCCATTCGACAGTTAGTCACACACCGTAACTTGTTGGCACGTACCGTAAGGTATAAAAAAGGTGCACTTATTTGGTCGCTTGAACCCTTGAGTGAGGAGTCATAGTTGTGGGTAATCCTTCGTCAAACGATAAACTCTTGTATACATGCATCTCATGCATACATGCATCATGTTAACCCTCGTGTCTTAAAAGCCATCATAGATATCCGTTGGGTTAGGAAAAATAAGACTTGTCAAAGAAGAGTTTAGCAAACATAGATATCGTGGAAAAGGAAACCGAGGAACAGAGAAACTTACGGCAACGATAGAAAGACCATGGTGGGCCCAAAAAAAAAGAAAAAAGAAAAAAAAGAAAAAAAAAAGAAACAAAAAGAAACAAAAAAGGAAAGAAAAAAATGTTGTTTGTTTTTAGTCTTTGATAGTTAGACATAAGTCCAATGATGAAATCGTTTGCTTTAGGGTGAAATCTTAGAAACGATAAACTCTTGATGTGCTTTTATCTGATACTTTGAGTGATTGATCTATGTTAGACTCGTAGGCACTTGATTATGGTTCTTAGTGGTGAAAACCTGAGTGGTTAGCAAAGTGACTAGTTTATGAAATTGTAGGTTGGTGAATGACCGTTTGCTTAGATGTCTATCCTAATTTGCTTATGTTATGATGTGTGGTATGGTTGAAAATGAAAGAAAAGTCTCAAAAGAAAAGAATTGAACCACCTATAACCGATAAACGTGAAGCTACCCATGGGCGAGTATTAGGACCACCATGAGGAGAAATGCTACCTTAAAGGGTAGGTGTGTTGAAAAAAAAAGAAAAAAAAAAGAAAAAAAAAAGAAAAAAGAAAAAAGAAAAAAGAAAAAGTTCAAAATGAAAAGAGAAAAGAAAGAGACAAGAGAAAAAGAGAAAGAAAATCATACCACATTGAGCACAGAAAAGCAACTGCAGGCATAATTGAGATATCTAGGTTGGTTTGACCCATCGATCCCGATTTTTGAAACGAAATCATCGAGTTAGCTTACCTAAGGATTAAGCTGTGAAAGAACATTTGCACACACATACTTTGAGTCTGGCATAGATCATTTGTTCAAAGACTTGAATTTGAGTTGCATCGAATGTTTTGAAGGTTCTCTGGTTTCATTACTGAGCATTCTTTGAGGACAATGATATGTATGACTATTGGGACTATTTCGTAGCATGTGGTATAGCATGATGATATGGAAGGCCCCACCATATGGTTCATCTTGACCAAGTACAAACAGCGGAGAGCAGAAAGCTAAATCAAGACTGGGGGCGACCAGTCTACCATCCCGCAAATAAGGGATATAACAAGAACTTGAGCCATGAGACCAAAGGAAACTGAGCAATCACCTGGAGAACTGACGGAAGACCTAACCCAACGAAATAGGAAATTCATTCATGCATGTATGCATACACGTAACATATTTGCATTCTTTTTGTGTTTGTTTCGTTTTGTATTCACAGGTTTCAAAGAAGAAAAAGAGAAAGCGGCAAAGACAAGCCAACCAGAATCAGAAACATATGAGTAATAGTTTTGGGGATGAGACCCAGGGTCGAGGCCAATATCAGTATTCATTTGGGGATGAGTCTCGGGGTTGAGGCCCACATCAGTATCAGTTTGGGGCGAGGCCCACATCAGCTTGGGGCGATGCCCACATCAGTTTCAGTTTGGGGTCGAGGCCCGTATCAGTATTCATTTGGGGATGAGTCCCGAGGTTGAGGCCCACATCAGTATCAGTTTTGGGGCAAGGCCCACATCAGTTTCAGTCTGGGGGCGAGGCCCACATCAGTGTCAGTTTGGGGCGAGGCCCACATCAGTATCAACTGAAGGTCGAGGCCCACTTTATCAGCAGTTTAGGGAATGAATCCCAGGGGGCGAAGCCCACATTGTCAGCAGCATCGGGAATGAATCTTAGGGCTGAGGCCCACGTTATCAGAATTTGGAATGAACCTAGGGAATGAATCCGAGGGCCGAGGCCCACATCGTCAAAATTTGGAAAGAATTCGAGAATGAATCATAGGGCCGAGGCCCACGCTGTCAAAGTTTTGGAATGAATCCATGGATAAATCATAAGGAAAGGCCCAAATTATTATCAGCATCAGTTTTTCCGGGTATGGCGCTCTGGGGGCGAGGCCCACATTATTATCAGCATCAGTTTAGCCGGGTATGGCACTCTGGGGGCGAGGCCCACATTATCATCAGCATCAATAGCAGGCTTGCCGGGTATGGCATTCTGGGGGCGAGTCCCACATTGGTTCGGTATCAGTTCTGCCGGGTATGACATTCTGGGTGTGAGGCCCACAAAACATCAGATCAGTTTTGCAAGGTACGGCACTCCAGGTATGGAGACATCAGATTAGATTTGCCAGGTACGGCACTCCGGGTATGAGGATATTTCGGCGACACCCTAGGTACGGGGTTAGCACGCCAGGTATGGCATGTGGACTATGTGGATTATGTGGACTACCGATGATTATCGTGGACTATGTGGACTATGAGGATTATGTGGACTACCGTGGACTACCGTGGAGTATGTGGACTACCATGGACTACCAAGGAGTATGTGGACTACCGTGGAGTATGTGGACTATGTGGACTACCGTGGAGTATGTGGACTATGTGGACTATCGTGGACTACCGAGGAATATGTGGACTACCGTGGAGTATGTGGACTATGTGGACTACCGTGGACTACCGTGGAGTATGTGGACTATGTGGACTACCGTGGAGTATGTGGACTACCGTGGACTACCGAGGAATATGTGGACTATGTGGACTACCGTGGAGTATGTGGACTATGTGGACTACCGTGGAGTATGTGGACTATGTGGATTACCGAGGAGTATGTGGACTACCGTGGACTACCGCGACACCCTAGGTATGGGGTTTAGCACTATCAACTCAGCACATAAGGCATACCAGGTGGCAGCTGGCGAGCCAGGTAAGTGAAAATTCATTGCATGTACTTTGATAGGATTGTCATTGTCACACACTGCACAAGTCCCATCAAAGTGGGGGCGACTGTAGGCATTGCATTTTTACACATTAGCCCAATGATGAGTCTCGTATGGAGGCAACTACCTCTTTAGTCATGAAAGTCGCGGGAAACGAACGTTGGAAGGGTAAAGTTGGAAAATGGAATTTTTGTTGGATTTAACCTCGTTGTTTGGCTCCGGTTGTTTGTTGGACTTCCGTTTCAAAGATTACCTAAGGCCCAAAACCCAAACCAAACCCAAAATACCCAAGTCAAACCAAGTCAAACCAAACCCATGCCCATATGATGTAATTCACGCCCATTGTGCTTCTATTTAGGTATATGCATATTTATCACATGTTTAAATCTTGTAAAATCCTTACCTAATTAAAAGAAATCAAATCAAATCCTTACCAAATCAAATCCAATCCCAAATCCCAATTAGGAGATCTATTCCTTATTAGAAACCAATTAGGAGATTCTCTCCTATTCAAATTAGGAAAGTCCTCTCCCTTTGCCTATAAAAAGAGGCCTTCACCCCCATTCACAACCCAAGCACATATCCTTCTCTCAAGCACGTCCAAGCACTTTGTGAAGCCTCCTTTGCACGCCCAAAGCCCTTCCAATAGCCTCCATTGCTGCAACACCAAGCCAACAAACCCTCCAATTGCCGCATCTTCTCTTCTTCACCAACACCACTCACACCCAAGCCCTTTTCACAGCCCTCCATTGCCGAGTTCCAGCCACCATTCACAGCCCTAAAACACCTTAAAATAAGCCTCAAATACAGCCCCAAAGTCGCACAAAAGACCCCCCATTCACAGCTCCAATTCAGCGCCCAAAACAGTCCCGAAACACCCCTCACTGCACCTTGAACTGCACAGTTTCGTCTCCTGTTCTGGTCAGTTTCTGTTGCGTCTTTAACCCATAAAATAGTCCTAAAATCACCTAAACACCATCCCAAAAACCTCCATAAAGTTTCCCTAAAAAATCCCCACAAACGCACCTCCCTAAGCCTTCAAAATCACCCAAAACAGTCCACTAAACGACCAAAACAGTGACCTGAAACAGAACAGCGAAACAGCAGCGAAACGGACTTAAAACAGCAGCCCAAGCATCAAAACAACGAGGGAAAACGTTGAGTAGACGAATTGGAAAAGCATCGGATCAATCTCCCTTCCAACGGACGTGTAACGCCCTTTCTTAGACGACTAAAGAGGTTAGACCTGAGGGCACCTTGTACTTATCTTCTTTCGTTATATTTTATTTATTTTGAAATATTATTGCATGAGAATCGTTTGAGGCATGATGTGATTGTTGGATGAGCGGGATATGTGTTCCCTTTTGTGGTATATCGGATGGAAACCCGGACGTAAATTCCATAGCCGATTCCGAATGGACGGTAGTATGGTCTGCACTCGGGATACAATGCCACGTACCACTTAAGATACACGTATCTCGTCTCATCCCAACTTGTATTTGAGCATGTTATAGTCTTTAGGTTATTTGTTTATTATTTAAAGCATGGTTTAATTTAGTTTGTTATTTATTTTTTAAAGCATGTTTAGGTTGATCATTATGCATGTTCTTAGTTTATGATGCGTTTGGGTAATGATTTATAAATGTTGATTTAATGGTTAAATATGCTTGTTGTGTTACATTGCGTGGAATTATTTGGATGAAAGCATGTTAGATCTAAGTACCCTTGAGCATGAATGTTGAATAGATTCGGTTAGTTTATTGCATAAATCATATCATCACAAGTGACATAAGTAAGGGACCATTCCGAACCCAACGGTTTGAGGTCTACCCTTGCGAGGGGTGAGTGCGGCCTTAAATCTTTGTCCCGGTTCACACCGGGTGGCGACTCCATGTTATTTCGTACTTCCCAACTAGGCCGCGAGTCTGGAACAGTGTCGTCAAGTTCTGTTGTCTACAACAACTATCTCACACCAATTTCACCCGATTAATCAAATTAAAAACATAAAAACACAAAATATTGTTTTTGATTTTTTTTATTTTTATAAAAAATTTTAATTTTTTGTGAATTTTTGGAAAAAAATTTTAAAGAAAAGTTTTCAGATGCTTTTGAGTAAAATGTATTTCAGAAAATATCTTCTTACAGTTTTGAGATTTAAATATAATTTTATGGTTTTCGGGGCATGAGGTAAAAACTCACCCCAGTATGTAACTTGAGATATAGTTCGGAATTGACAGATACTTTTGATTCGGGATTTGTGATTTGACCCATCCCAGTTTTACACCATTGGAATTGACGAATATAGACACATGTGCACATGTGAAGGACTAAGGGGACGCTCTCAGATCCTCGAGTAGGACTGGGGGCTACAGGGTCCCGAAATCCTAGTTTTAGATGCCCAGTTGAGTTATGGTCCTAGGCATCGAGTACACCCAGCTGAGTTATGGTCCTGGGTGTAGAGAGACGTCCAGTTTAGTTATGGTCCTGGACGTAGAGCAATTTTCAGTTTTTAGAATTTCTGTACACAGTTTTCAGAATTTCAGTACACAGTTTTCAGAATATCAGTATACAGTTTTCAGATTTTCAGTGCCTAGATTTAGAAATCAGATTATAGTACACAGTTTTCAGAAACAGAATTTAGAAACAGATTTCAGATCTCAGCTTTCAATTACAGTTTTCAGAAAGAGCCTTTTTGAAAATAAAGATTTCAGAAACATCGGTTTTACGTGGGATTCAGAATTTCAAGCAGAAACCAGTTTTCAAGTAAAGTTTTCAGCAAAGAGTTTTCCGAAAATAGTATTTCAGAAAGGATTTAAAGAAGTATTTTATAAAAGCATTTTCTAAAAGTTTAGCATGTTAAAGTAGTATATAGTTTACAAGTCATGCATATGACTCATATATTCTAGTAATCATTTGAGATGCATTAGTTGATATCAATGCATAATAGCATTAGTATATTCATAAGTAAGTGTTTCAGAAAAAGCATTAAAGTAATAGTTCATATAATCATGTTATACTAGAGTATAGTATAATCTTCTAATCACGCATAAAATCATATATTCTGTATACCATTTGAATAGCATGTAGTTGGCATTAATACATAATAGCATGTTTACATCGATTTGTATATATGATTAGCACTTGTGTGTGTGGTATGTGTTCATAGGAGGATCAATTTATGAAACACTGGTGCATAATGATTTGATGGTGTACTGATTGTTTGAGATAGAAATAATATTTTATAATGACCGAGTTGATGATATTTCAAAATAAAGGAAGAAAGAAAGCTATAATAATTACCTGAAATGAATGCCTATATAGTTTATAAGAAAATAGAAAGATATCATAGTAGCGCAGTGGAAACATGGTAAGATTTATCTTAGTGAATAAAGTAATGGAAGTAAAGTGGATAAAAGTAATATGGTTATATTAGACTTTGTAATATTTGCATGGTCAGATAGACAACCCAAGTTAAAATAGAAAAGGAATTCAGACTTTGCATGTGTTTGACGCTCAAGGAATGAGCATAGTTACTTACTGAGTCTTATGACTCACACCACAACAGTGTTTGAGTTTTGCAGGTTGGTGACCTGATCGGTCAACCACAAAAAACAGAGCTTGATGAGCCGGATAGCAGCGTTGCAGTCAGCCAGTCACCAGGTCTTGGGGGAAATAAATAGTATAGTAGCTTATGTTTTAGTTTGTATAAGTTGTAACGTGCTGAACACGAGTTTATTTTAGAAAAGTTTTTGCATATACGTATTTTCGGGCACGGAGCCCCAATTGTATTATGTCTTCATCGTATTTTAGTTGGGCCCCTAGATTGCATTAGTGTTGTGGTTCCGGCCTGAGGCCTAGATTTTATGTTTATGATGTATGTGGATGCTAGCTATAGGCCAGGTTGCATGATGTTACGAATACATCATGCCGAAATTTCGTTAGAATCAGAGGCTTGTGGAGATGGGTTCTCCTGTCTCCTGCCGGTACATCCTGGCCTAGGCGGGATGTTACAAAGATGGTATCAGAGCAGAGATTTATAGAGTTTCGGTGACTGCAGCTACTGGCTATTCGACTATCTCAATAAGTATGTGTATTATTTAGACCATATCGGTCCTTGTTTGTTGTTTGGTTTCAGTATACCCAGAGTAGGATTCGAGGACGAATCCTATATAAGGTGGGGTGAATGTAACATCCAGTATTTATTTTAGCATGTCTGCGTATATTTTTTTTTCGCGCGTGAGTCCAAGTCCGAACGCGAGGTTAATTTTTATTGTTAAATGATTACTTTTTCAATAAATTAACTAGAAGATAAAAATAATTAATTTTGAGGGATTAAGTTGAAATTTACCAATTGTGTATATATATATATATAAATCCTAGATATTTTTTTTATATATACACGTGTATTATATTATATACACACACATACACCTATTTAAACACACACACACGTGTTACACATATTACACACACACACTCACGCAGAAATAGAACAAGAGAGAAAAAAAATGGGAGGGATCGAGAGAAAAAACAGAGAATGACCGAGAGAGAGAGATAGAGCAGGAGAGACCGAGAAAGAGAGAGGAGTGAGAGCAGTTCCAAAAGCTCATCCTCTGAAATTGGTTCGATGAAGTGGCAGTGAGCAGAAGCAGTGAAGCTCAAAAGGAGAGAGGGCTGAACAGAGGCATGCGAGTGAGAGGGGGGTCGTCTGGCCGTGTCTTAGGTCGCCGGCGAGTCTCCAGCTA
This sequence comes from Zanthoxylum bungeanum, assembly GCA_019454045.1. Classification (NCBI taxonomy): domain Eukaryota; kingdom Viridiplantae; phylum Streptophyta; class Magnoliopsida; order Sapindales; family Rutaceae; genus Zanthoxylum; species Zanthoxylum bungeanum. Next base: position 39,810 of record SKCR01041388.1, on the reverse strand, counting down.
GTCACGATGTTGAATTTGTTGAACAAAGCAAAATGTAAGTATACTATGTCTATGAATTCCTTGGGTTATGTTGATTGTGTCAATTGGGTCTTGATTGTTTATATCCCAATTTGGGCAAATTAATAAATTGGAATATATTAAAAGTACTTTAGAATCGATTTTTAGTATGAAATTGGAAAATATTTGAAGAGAAATAGCCAAAGGGTTCGGCCAAGGTGAATTAGATTTGGGTTAATTTCCTTTTCTGGTTTGGTGGCAGTGGCGTTATGGTGGGGAAAATATTGTGGTAAGTGGGTTAGTAATTTTGGGTAATGATGAAGTGGTTATGGTTAACTTAGTGTGTTGATATGTTGTGGTGAGTTGAGCTCAAGTAGAGAAAATGGGGGTTGTACCAAGAGCAGCAGGTGGTGGAGAATTGCCCACCAGAACCTGTGACTTAAGGAGGGCAAAATGTGCCCTGTGGTGCCGAGAGTAGGGGCTGTTTTTAATTCAAAAAAAAAATTAGAATTGTGATAGTATTTTGTTAGTAATAGGGAGTTAATAGCTAGGGAAGTAAATTTTAAATTCCGGATGGGTGTGGTAATTGAGGGTAGTAGAAGCAATGATAATAGCTTAGTTGTAAGTTGGGAATTCCTAGAAATAGGGTATTAGATTTCTAAATGAGTAAATTGGTATTTTAACGAGTAATATGGAAAAAATTAAATATTGTTTGTGATAGTAAAATATGAGAAACAGAATAATAGTGTAGGTTATGTATATTATGAAATTCTTGCTTGGTGATGTTTAGTTTACAAATGTGATGCACGATATGAATATAATGAAAATTATGTTTGATGAAATAATATTAATTCATGCAAGCATGGGCTAGTAAATGCATATAGAGCCATAATATAGACGGATTAAGAAACGCATAAGTATTAATATATATAGCTTTTTGAGATGATAAAATATGAGAATTTATAGATTAAGTTATTTATATATGAGTAATAATGTGTTTTAAAAGCTAGCTAGAATCTAGATCTTATAGATAAGGTTATGTTTTAATGTTCAATTTGGTAATAGTATTGAATATTTACATTGAAATTCTGTATTGATAGAAAAGCAGGAAATAAAAATTAGACTTTGCGAATTAAGAATATTTAGTATAAATTGATAATTTTTGGAAATGGGTAAGTAAGCCTATTGTTGAAATAAGTGTTATTGTGTGACTATGAGAGGTTAATGAGTAATAAAAATGAATGGATAAGTTGAATATGTATATTTAGTCGTGCATTTGCTTATGTTAGTTGAGTGGGAATATATGAACATAAACTATTTGTTGGTATATAAATTATAAGACAGTTAAAGATGAAAGTATGAAAAGAATAGAATACATATGTTATTAATTTATAGTTATGCATGAACATACGCATGTAGTTTTATGACAACCTAAAGATAAGTATATAAGAAAGCATGTCAAGGATAAGTGGAAGCATAAGGAATGTATATACATATCTGTGTGTTGTGATTTTCGGAAGTTATATTAAAGTTAAGAATGTTTTTAAAGATTCAAAGTGTTTTAAAGAAAAGTTTTCAGATGCTTTTGAGTAAAATGTATTTCAGAAAATGTCTTCTTACAGTTTTGAGATTTAAATATAATTTTATGGTTTTCGGGGCATGAGGTAAAAACTCACCCCAGTATGTAACTTAAGATATAGTTCGGAATTGACAGATACTTTTGATTCAGGATTTAGGATTTGACCCATCCCAGTTGTACACCATTGGAATTGACGGATATAGACACATGTGCACATATGGAGGACTGAGGGGGCGCTCTCATATCCTCGAGTAGGACTAGGGGCTACAGGGTCCCGAAATCCTAGTTTTAGATGCCTAGTTGAGTTATGGTCCTGGGCATCGAGTACACCCAGTTGAGTTATGGTCCTGGGTGTAGAGAGACGTCCAGTTGAGTTATGGTCCTGGACGTAGAGCAGTTTTCAGTTTTTAGAATTTCAGTACACAGTTTTCAGAATTTCAGTACACATTTTTCAGAATATCAGTATACAGTTTTCAGATTTTCAGTGCATAGATTTAGAAATCAGATTATAGTACACAGTTTTCAGAAACAGAATTTAGAAACAGTTTTCAGATCTCAGCTTTCAATTACAGTTTTCAGAAAGAGCCTTTTTGAAAAGAAAGATTTCAGAAACATCGGTTTTACGTGGGATTCAGAATTTCAAGCAGAAACCAGTTTTCAAGTAAAGTTTTCAGCAAAGAGTTTTCCGAAAATAGTATTTCAGAAAGGATTTAAAGAAGTTTTTTATAAAAGCATTTTCTAAAAGTTTAGCATGTTAAAGTAGTATATAGTTTACAAGTCATGCATATGACTCATATATTCTAGTAATCATTTGAGATGGATTAGTTGATATCAATGCATAATAGCATTAGTATATTCATATGTAAGTGTTTCAGAAAAAAGCATTAAAGTAATAGTTCATATAAGCATGTTATACTAGAGTATAGTATACCTTCTAATCTCGCATATAAAGCATATATTCTGTATACCATTTGAATAGCATGTAGTTGGCATTAATACATAATAGCATGTTTACATCGATTTGTATATATGATTAGCACTTGTGTGTGTGGTATGTTTTCATAGGAGGATCAATTTATGAAACACTGGTGCATAATGATTTGATGGTGTACTGATTGTTTGAGATAGAAATAATATTTTATAATGACCGAGTTGATGATATTTCAAAATAAAGGAAGAAAGAAAGCTATAATAATTACCTGAAATGGACTATAGAGTTTATAAGAAAATATAAAGATATCAGAGTAGCGCAGCGGAAACATGGTAAGATTTATCTTAGTGAATAAAGTAATGGAAGTAAAGTGGATAAAAGTAATATGGTTAGATTAGACTTTGTAATATTTGCATGGTCAGATAGACAACTCAGGTTAAAATAGAAAAGGAATTCAGACTTTGCATGTGTTTGACGCTCAAGGAATGAGCATAGTTACTTACTGAGTCTTATGACTCACACCACAACAGTGTTTGAGTTTTGCAGGTTGGTGACCTGATCGGTCAACCACAGACAACAGAGCTTGAGGAGCCGGATAGCAGCGTTGCAGTCAGCCAGTCACCAGGTCTTGGGGGAAATAAATAGTCTAGTAGCTTATGTTTTAGTTTGTATAACTTGTAACGTGCTGAGCACGAGTTTATTTCAGAAAATTTTTTGCATATACGTATTTTCGGGCACGGAGCCCCAATTGTATTATGTCTGCATCGTATTTTAGTTGGGCCCCTAGATTGCATTAGTGTTGTGGTTCCGGGCTGAGGCCTAGATTTTATGTTTATGATGTATATGGATGCTGGCTATAGGCCAGGTTGCATGATGTTACGAATACATTCTGCCGAAATTTCGTTAGAATCAGAGGCTTATGGAGATGGGTTCTTCTGTCTCTTGCCGGTAACATCCTGGCCTAGGCGGGATGTTACAAAAAATAAAAACAACATAAAAACAAAATACTACAACTATTCCCCACCCCCAAACCTAAATGAGACGTTGTCCCTAATGTCTTAAAAAGTAGAAGATGAGTTTAGAAACAGTACCTACTTAGCTGAAATTCTACATCTAAAATGAAAATTATAGGTTAAGATCCAGATTTATCTGATGGTTTTTACCATGATCATTGTCGGTCCAGTTTATCTTGGAAAGGATAGGGTCAATTTGTGGTTCAAAGGCTAAGATTTGGTCCATTAAATCCTGAGCAGTTCTTGCAGTGAAGATGAGTTCTTTTAAAGGTTTTGACACAAACTCATTTCTCTGGGCATCATCAAGAAATACACAAAGAAAATCATAAAATCCATCTGCGTTGAACAGTCCAATTGGTTTATGGTGTATGTTCAAGTTCGCTCAAGATAACACTGTAAAAATTTCCTCCATTGTACCCAAGCCACCTGGCAAAGCAATAAAAGCATCAGCACAGTTAATCATTTCTACTAGTCGTTCAGACATACCTGGCACAATTAATTTCTTTTTGTTTGATGATCCTATCAGATTCGCCTCCGCCAAGGGTTTTGGGATGATTCCCAAGACTTGACTTCATCCATCTTGTACGGCCTTTGAAACGATCAGCATTAGTCTAATTGCCACCGCCATATACTAGGTGTATATTCCTTTCAGCTAAGACTCGACCTAACTCTTGTGCTGCTGCTACGTATTGTGGCTTAGTACCAACACTAGTACCACAAAAAACACATATATTTACAACTCGTCTTCTTGATGTGACTTCCATTTTATTTATGTTTCTTTTCTCAAATCTGGATGCCTTCAAAAGTGCAAAGATAAGTTAAATTTATAACACCTGAAAATGGGTGAGTAATAATAGCACTAGTATCTTTCAAAGAACGATTATTAGCAAAACAATAAAAGAAATCGTGAAAGGTCAAAAGTCTGGATCCTATCAGAGAAAATAAAATAAAATAAGAAAACAAATCACAATTATTAAGAAAAGACAAAGAGATATAATTTTTATAGGAAGTAACGGCTTTGAATGACGTCTATGCATCAGGGACAAGTTTCCCATCCAATTTTCATATAAATTGGCAAACAGGGTCTTTTAGAGTCAGATTTCTGAGACTTAACTGTTGTCTTTCTTTTCGGAATTGTGTATATAATAAGAGAATTTCGTGATACACATTTCCACTTGGATGCGTCTCAAGAGTCTTAGATATGTCATCCAAAGACTCATTACTCAAGCCATCCCTAATGAAATTAATCTTATCTTCACTGTTGTCAGACACCATTCCTAAAGAACGACAACGAGCATTACAAAACATACAAGCACATTTATAGCATACACCCATTCTTTTAGCTCTTCTCTTTTTAGCATAGGTGCTTCTTCCTAAACATGACAAATGTGAAATAAAAGAGTCAGAAGACTCACCTGCCAATCGGACTCATGCTTCAATAATCCAACGAATGTCAGTAGGAATACCTTTTATCATCAGTAGTCTCATTCGTTCCAAGCGAGCTTTGTAGACTTTCATCAGACAATTTTGAGGGAGAGAAATAAATTGCTTGTGAAGATTTACGAGAACGTCTTCCATCGTGAAATGACTTTACCTACAAAAATTAAACATTCAAAAATAAAACACACTAGATCAAAATATATACATAAATTACATGGTTACCTCCCTCGTAACGCTAAGTTTAAAGTCGTCAGCTAGACATGACTTCCCGAACATTAGGCTGGATCTGAAAGTGTGACACTTTCGTTTGTCGCTCAATTGATTCTCCCCGGTAGTGTTTGACACGCTTGTTTTTAACCTTGAATGTTTTGTTGGAGTCGGGATCATGTAACTCAATGGCTCTATCTGGTAAAACCTTGGTGATTAAGAATGGACCTAATTGTTAGTGTCTCTAAGACTTTCCAAGGATCTTTAAACAAAATTTGTGTATGAATCATTCAAGTAGAGTTGCAGAAATACTCACATTGAACGGATGAGAAAATTAAAAACTTTCTTTGTCGTTGAAGCTCCAAGCTTTGTTGTAGAGTTCCAAACTCTTGGGTGAGTTTCCCTATCACCTTAATTCACTCCTTTAAGTGCTAGCTAGAACAAATTTTGAAAGAAATTTTTCTCCTCCAAAAAGAAGAAATTCGGCCAAAGAGGAAGAAAGAGAGAAGATGGTGAATAGTGATGTGTTTTTCAAAAACAATTACCAAAGTTAGATTAACTTGGTAGGTGTGATGTGTAATAAATCCAATTTACTTTTTGCCAACTACTTACATCACAAATAGTGACAAGTGATGTAAGTCATGGGTCCCACCCATTTAATTCCAAATCTAGTTGGCTTACACACACATGTTTTGGGCTCGAGTTCGTTTAATCCAATTAAACGAATTTTCCGCCGCGACTTAATTAAATCCAATTTAATTAAATAATAATACCTTGTAAAATTATTACGAAAGTCGCTTACGAATTAATTCCAAATTAATTCGTTCGCTTGAATTAAAATCCAATTTTAATTTTGTATTGAAATCCAATTTCAATTAATATATTCGATATATTATTTTAGCCCAAATAAATAAATTAAATAGAAAAATCCAATTTGACTATTAAATTTATTTTACCGATTAATTCCAAATTAATCGCGTTCTCTCTTCTAGACGAATTTATTTAATCCCAGATAAATTCTTACCGTAATTAATTCCAAATTAATTTTCTTTCTCATAATTAATCCGAGATTAATTCTGTTCGAGTCAAATGTCATCGGTGAATCTTTGGGAAGCGACCCAAGAGATCATTGGATATGTTAGCAGTAAATACGGTTGTCGGACAATCCGACAAGTGCGTACCCTATACCACATTCTCACTGATTTACAAGACATGGTTGGCTTCTAGCAAAGCACTGTGCCTACCCAATTCTCCAGAAATATATTCAACATGGAATATATAATCTGTATCAGGCATAATATGTCACATGTTAGGCTTGTGGCTGGAATTGTTTCTGCCTCGTACAAAGCATTAATTGGATCACTAGCAACTAGTCTCGGTAATCGGATAATCATGACCTAGTCATGCTATCCCGATAGCTGGAGCATTTAAGAGTACTAGTTTCGTATCCCTGCGTGATCATCATCTCCTTATGACTGAAGTGATACTTACATCTTGACATCACACCCAATACACTATGATTCTCAGTAAACCTAGAAGAGGCGTACACAGAACCTGTCAAAGCTCCATACGACTAAAACCAAAACGTATTGATTGTCGCAAGTATTAGCGATGCAAGTCTCAGGTTAAGACCACATACACCTACCCTGATTCAGATTCCTATAGACACATAGTCATATTACCAATGGGATTCTGAGGGGTCTATCCAGAGCGAAGCTGTTCCCGGTCTAACGGCTAACAGAACCTCCTATCACACTTGCATAAGTATCCAATACTTAAATATATGAGAATTATGTTGTTAAGCTTCCATAACGCGCACAAGTGTAATACTAGTCTATTCCGCATTATTGATGTCCAGTCTCGATAATACTGTGACTAGGGATATTTAATGATTAAACCTTTCGTGGATTAATACTGTCTTATGTCTTATTAATCTGGTACTAATCATATAGACTTTTATCATTTATATATCCAAGTAATCCAATTACAAAATGATAAAAGAGCAATTTCCTTTATCACATAGTTAATTTGTACAAAAATATTATGTCTTTACAAATAGTTATGCTATGGGTCATAATTGTTCAACAATCTCCCACTTGGCCTATAGCCAATCACTCAAGTGTCCAACACCTGAACTATGTATGGGTCGCTCATGCTTATGCTTAGATATCCCTTTGGCCAGTGGATATGCAAGGTTATCATCTGAAACAATCTTTTCGATCTTGACATCGCCACAATGTGTGATATCACAAATCAGATGAAACTGTCGAAGTACATACTTGGATTATTGATGAGACAGTAATTCCTTAGCCTGTGTTGTAGCCCAGCTCAGCTGCTAACAGAACTACTCCTAATCTAATTAGGAATCTTATAGATCCAAATTGCTTTTTTTACTGCCTCAGCCGCAGCATTGTATTCCGCTTTTGTTGTTGAATCGGTAACAATATCTTGCTTAGAATATTTCCAGCTCACTGTTCCGTTGTTCAAATAAAATATGTACCTTCATTGCGACTTACAATCGTCTTTATTAGTTTGGAAACTTGCAACGGTGATCCCAGTCACCTCAAATTCTCCATCTCCATAAATTAAGAAAGCATCATTAGTTTGTCTAAGATACTTAATGATGTTCTTAACATCAATCCAGTGACCATCACCTGGATCGTCCTGATTGTTACTACATATGCTCAAATTGTTGGACAATTATGACCCATAACGTCACTATTTTGTAAAGGACATGGTGTTCTTGTACAAAATTAACTATGTGACAAAGGAAATTGATCTTTGTATTTACATAAATTGGAATTAGGTCTCTTTTTATTTCTCTCAATGTAAATGAGGTTTCTTTAGAAGTATTATGTAATTGGGTAGAAGTAAGAATAGTGCTAGCGGGAGAGAGGAAAGAGAGAGATTTGTTCTAGGAACAAATTTGTTATTTATCCATCCGTATATCATTATTAATTTATTTCACGCCTTATTATACTTTTAGAATGCATGTTTAAGGGTGTATGATGAGACCTAATCAAAGATAATAAATTGGTAGCCAATTTACGCGAAAACCCTCATCAAATATTAAGTGTTTTTCCTTCCATTTAGTGGTTCTCTCTCAAGATCCAAGATTGGCATTGGTTTGTTGGCCAAAGTCAAGACCTTTGTCCATCGCGGATGTGTTTGAACCACGTAAGCTTTGTTCCATATCATATGTCTTGGGTGGTTGTGACTTGTTGGCCAAAGTCAAGGTCACTTCTTGTTCATCGACTTCGATCACGAAGCTTTCCCACTGTCAATGGGTCACGCTTAACTAGAATCATTAAGCTTGTTGAGTCAAAGCCAAGGCTTAGTTGATTTAGTGGAAAAGGTTAGGAAATATATTGGATATATTTACATATATTGGATATATGTTTCGGACTTGGAGGTCCACCTACTGGATCTAGGAATTGGATGGGATCCAATTGATCTTCGAGATCTACCTAGTTAAGTTTCATACAACTTGTTGGCCAAAGTCAAGGTTGTGTGTTTTATAACGGGATCCTAGCCCACTAGGAAACTAGGTTTCCTAAGTACTCCACGGAGGGTTAGAGGCTCGCCGAAAAATAGTGGGAGGCAAGTATTAAATTTGCAATTTCGTTTAAATACTTGCCAATATACGCTCTTTTATTTTATTTATCGTTGTTATAAATATATTAGTTGGACTAATATTTAATATTGCTTTCGTTGAACAGTTAGACTGTACAACACACTACTTAATTTGTAGTTGGTTATATAGTTGGACTATAGTAATCATTACATTTTGAGTGTACCAAAAATCTTTGATTGAATAGTTGGACTATTGCAATCAAGATAGCTGAAAGATTAGCGTAAAAGAACATAATCCTAGGTGAAAATGTCTTTAACGGCCTAAATTTTCAGATTGGGAAATGAATCTCAGGATAGTTCTGAGAGCCGAGAAGTTACTATATTTGATAGAGCGACCTCTCGGGCCTGAGCCTGTGTTGAGCAAATAGTAGAGCATTAGCTTAGGAAGACTCATCGTGATGATAAATTTAGTGCTCAATCTGTTATGCTTGCCGTAATGACTCCTTAATTTCGTCGTCAAAACTAAGGATTAGATCCTCATACCATGATGTTGAAATGAAAGGATCTTCATAGATCTATCCTTAGATCTTGGAAATACAAATTGCAAAAGAAGCTCTTTCGCTTGCGTATGTTAGAGGGTACATCTGTCGAGCACTAGGTATCACAGATGATTGCTGACATCGAATAGCTAGGTTAGCTGGGCATTACTTATGAGGCCGAGACTTCCATATATTTGTGAGTTAAAGGCTATGCTCAATGAAGTAAAGCCCTAGCTTCCAAAAGGGCGAGAAGCGCAAGACACATCTTACTTCGACATCCCAGAAGGCCAAGGCTTGGCCGAAGGCTTATGGGGGTGTGAATAAAAGGACAAAGGAAAAATCGTCACATTCTTCGTGGAAGACTAATGACATATCCCAAGTCGTCTGCCTACATTGTAGAAAATGGGGTCACTGGAAGTGTGACTGCCGTGAGTACAAGGCAAATTTGAAGGAAGTAAAGACGGGCAAGGCTCCGACTTCAAGTATCTTTGTTATAAACGTGTCCACTACAAGTTTTAAAAAATTGGATTCTTGATACTGAATGTGGTACATACATATGTACTGACGTGCGGGATCTGCTGATTAGCATGAGACTAGCTTTAGATGAGATTGACTTACGAGTCAGAAATAGGACGAGAGTCGCTGTTTTGGTTGTGGGAACCTAAGTTTTGGAACTGCCCTTTGGGCATGTACTTAAATTAGGAAACTGTTATAATGTACCTAGTTTGACTAGAAACATTATCTTTATATCTAGTTTAACTTGTTGCGGGTATACCTTTATATTCATGAACACTAATTGTTTTGTTTATAAAGATGATATTGAGATATACACATTAGATGTGAATAATAGTACTTATTTTTTGAATATAAACAAATCTCAAACATATAACATGACAAATAAATGGCTCAAACTGAATTAGTCAGATGAGACTTGTTTGTGGCATTGTTGTCTAGGACACATTAAACAAAACTCGTATATCCACACTTTCGAAGAGTGGATACTTGGACAGATTTGATCCTAATTCAAATGACGTCTGAGAATCTAGTTTATTAGGCAAAGTGCCTAAAACACCTTTTACATGGTAAAGGTGCACGAGCCACCGATCTGTTAGCCCTCGTTCATAGTGATGTAAGTGGGCCCATATCTAGCTAGGCTATAGGTGGTTATGATTAATTCGTAACCTTTAAGGATGTTGCATCGCGTTATGGTTATTTGTATCTTATGACACATAAATGGGAAAAATTTGAGTAATTCAAAGAGTTTCGACACGAAGTAGAAAAACAGACCGGCAAAAGTATTAAAACATCACGATTGGATCGTGGTGGAAATACTTAAGCAATAAGTTTCTTAATTACTTAAAAGAGTATAGTATTCTTTCACAGTGGACTCCTCCCGGAACACCTCAATTGAGTGGTGTGTCCGAACGGAGAAACCGAACTTTGTTGGACATGGTAAGGTTAATGATGAGTCGTACTGAGCTACCAATTTCCTTCACGGGATGCGCATTGAACATTGCAATACTTATTTTGAATAAGGTTCCGTCAAAGTCTGTTAGACAGACTCCATATGAAATATAGACAGGAAAGAAACCGGGTTTTTCATTTCTGAAGATTTGGAGATGATGGGTATGTTAAACGTTTGGATGGTACCAAACTATAACCCAAATCGGATAAGTGCCTATTTATAATTGGTTATCCTAGGGAAACCAATTCCACCACTCGCAAGAGAACAAAGAAATTTGTTGCTCTCCATGCGGTTTTCCCAAAAGGAATTCCTAAATGCAGTGGTAAGTGGGAAGAAAGTAGAAATCGATGAAAAATCAGAGTAATACTGTTCCTGGCACCGATCCCTTAACGGAACACAAACTGTTCATCAGGGATGAATCTCTACCAAAATCTTCTAATACACAAGAATCGCGTAGGTCGGAGAGAGTTAGGAAACAACCTGGGAGGTATGTGTTTCTGATCTCACCTCATGTAGACATTAGTCTTATTGAGGATACTGAACCGACTACGTAAGAGGAAGTAATACAAGGTATCGACTCCTTTTATGGCAAAATGCCATGAAGTCCGAAATGGATTCCATGTATACCAACCATGCATATTGGTAGCAAATTGATCTTCATGGTGAAGAAAAACATGGATGGCAACATAAAAACGTACAAAGCTAGGCTTGTAGCGAAAGGGTATCGCCATCAACATGGTGTCGATTACGACGAAACCTTTTACCCGTTGCCATGATAAATCCATTCCGATAATTCTTGCTAATACTGCATGTTTCATTTATGAAATATGGCACCTGGACGTCAAAATCATTTTCCTTAACGGAACCTTTTGGAGGTTGTTTATATACAACCTGACGGTTTTGTCATACCAAAACATGCAAACAAGGTTTGCAAGTTAAACCGATCCATTAATGGATTGAAGTAAGCATTATGTTCTTGGAACCGAAGTTTTGAAGAGATCATAATGGAGTATGATTTCATTCAAAATGAAGATGATTCTTGTGTATATAAGAAGATTAGTGGGAGCGCACTAACAATGATTGTCCTATTCGTTGATGATGTATTACTTCTTAGCAATGACATTCCCATATTAAAATCGGTGAAAGCTTGGCTTTCGTTAAAATTTTCCATGAAATACTTGGGAGAGGCAACTTTTATTCTAGGAATATAGATCTATTAGATAGATCTAAAAGTTGTTGGCACTCTCCGAGAATTCGTACATTGTTAGACATGTACGCGACCTGGTGTCTCTTATGCTTTGAGCCTGTGGAGTCACTATCAGGCCAATCCAGGTGATGGTCACTGGATTGATGTTAAGAACATCCTTAAGTATCTTAGACGAACTAAGGATGCATTTTTAAATTATGGAGAACGATAACTTGAAGTGACTGGGTTCACCGTTGCAGGTTTCTAAAGCGATAAAAATGACTTTAAGTCGCAATAAGGGTACATAATTTTGTTTGAACAACGGAACAGTGAGCTGGAAATCTTCAAAGCAAGATACTGTTGCCGATTCAAAAAAAGCGGAATATATTACTACGGCTGAGGCAGCAAAAGAAGCATTTTGGATAGATAAAAATTCCTAATTGGATTGGGAGTAGTTCTGTTAGCAGCTGAGCTAGGCCACAACACAGGCTAAAGAATTACGATCTCATCAACGATCCAAATATGTACTTCGATGGTTTTATCTGATTCATGAGATCATACATCGTGGCGATGTGATGATCGAATAAACCGCATCAGATGATAACCTTGTAAATTCGCTGACGAAAGCGATATCTCAGCATAAGCATGAGCGACCAGTACATAATTCAAGTGTCGGACACTTGAGTGATTGGTTATAGGCCAAGTGGGAGATTGTTGGACAATTATGACCAATAACATCACTATTTTGTAAAGGACATGGTGTTCTTGTACAAAATTAACTATGTGATAAAGGAAATTGCTCTTTTATCATTTGTAATTGGATTACCTGGATATATAAATGATAAAAGTCCATATGATTAGTATCAGATTAATAAGATATGAGACAGTATTAATCCAAAAGGATTAATCATTAAATATCCCTAGTCGAAGTATTATCGAGACTGTAGGCATTGTATTTTTGCATACCAGCCCAATGATTAGTCTCGGAAGGAGGCACCACCTTTTAGTTGTGGAGGTCGCGGAAAGCGGTCGTCAGAAATGAGAAGTCAAGAGTTAACATATTTTGGAATTAATTCGCTAAGTTTGCTCGGAGTTCGCTTGTTGGATGTTCGTTCCAAAGCGTATCTATAACCCGAAAATCACCGCAAACCCTTCCAAGCCCACCTAAACCCACATCCAAAGCCCATGAAACCAAAATAAATCAAACACCAAGCCCACCACCCATTAGGCCCACGACCATGACACTAAAATTACCCCTCCTTGCACTATTCAAACATGATTTATCCATTTACCAAACTTACTTTAACCTTTGACTTCACATTTTACCTTGATACCATTCTTTCCAAGCCATTTATTAGACAACCCTACACCATTTATTAGTAAACTCCACGTCCAAGACCTTATAACACTCCTTTTATTTATTTTCAACATCATTAATATCCATCTTTAGACATTTTCAACAAAGCCATCACAATTACAACAACCTTTCACCATTTTTTCAACAAAGTTTGCCAACCTAATTAATGCCCTTCAACATCACTTGGCCTACCTAATTAATTACACCTTTTGCCTATATAAACCACCATTCATTCACTTCAATAGAGCTAGCACACATTAAGCAAACACTTAGCATTTAGAGAACACAAAACAGCCCCCTTATTCCCTCTACAAGTCACGCACACTGCAGCCCTTCACTGCCTACAACTCACGCACATTGCTTCCAAATCAGCCCATCATCTTCACGCACCGGAACACTGCCATCCTTCACTGCCTAATTCACGCGCAAAAACACCCTCAATTTCAGCCCCATAATTCACCCAAAACTGTCCCATTATAGACCTGAATCTCACGCCTATTTTAGCCTCTGAAGTGCGCCTAAACTGCCCCCATTCCAGCCTCGGAAGTGTGCCAATATAGCCTTCCAGACCAGCCCCTGAAACACACAAGATACCCCAGCAAATCAGCCCCCTGAAACACATAAAAACCAACCAGAAACTACCGTGAAAACACCCAAACCACCGAAGAAATTGCAACTCATCATCCCTTCACTTTGTCCGACATTGGTTAGGAAACTGCCTACCTTAATTGCCTTCAATTCCAACGCACAAAGCCACGCCCAAACTGCTAGCAGTTCACGCCCACTTCACGCCCATGTCACGCCCACAGCTCCCTCCATTTAATCCCACATCGCCTGGGAAACTCCTCCCATTTGCCCACGCCAATCAGCTCTGTTCTGCCTCCCAAAGTCAGGCCCACTGCCCTCAATACGGCAGCTCCATCCACGCCAATACACAACCCCAAAATAAGCCACACTTCACGTCAAAACTGCCAGGAAATGAGCCTACAACTCACGCACATTGCCTCTCATTTCAGCCTTATAACTCACGCCAAGACCACCCCTATTCTGCTCAGTTCAGTGCCTCTAATTGCCTTATTATTGACCTGAAAGTCACGCCCCTTACTGCCTCTCAAACACATCCAAAACAGCCCTCATTCAGCTCCAATATTCACGCACATATCAGCCCTTATTCACCCCTGGAACTCACGCACAAACAGCCCCTATTCAACCCTGGAATCAACTCACGAACAGCCCTCATTCAGCCCTAATATTCACGCACAAACTGACCATATTTAGTCCCTGGAACCAGCACACATTCTGCCCAGTTTAGCCCTCCATATTCACGCCCAAACCATCACCAAAACAGCCCTTTATTCACTGCAAACCAGTAAGCTAAGTGTGGTGACCTGAATCGCAACGAAACGAAGTGGAAACAGCGAGCAAAACAGCGAATCGGCGAAGGAAAATGTCAAAACAGCGAACCGGTGGAGTCACGGTGACTTAGCCTTTCCGACGGCCGTATAACGCACCTCCGAAGAACGACACAAAAGGTTGGACCTGAGGGTTTATATTATTGAATTTGTTCACATGAAATAATGATTTAGAAAATGTGTTTTATAGTATTTAGCATGAATAATTAGTTTAACATGTTGTTGGAATTTATTTACATGAAATAATGATTTAGAAAATGTGTTTTATGGTATCTAGCATGAATAATTAATTAGCATGTTATCTAATTTAAGTTATGTAAATTAGTAACTTAGAAAAGCATGTAATTTACTTTTCTTCGCATGAGAATTATGAATTAGTGTGTGATGTGATTTCGGGTGAATGGAATATGTGTTCTTTCTTGTGGTATATTGGATGGAAACTCAGACATAAATTCCATAGCCGAATCCGAATGGACGGTATTATGGTTTGCACTCGGGATACAATGCCCCGTACCACTTGAAGGATTCACATATTTAATTTCATCCAAACTTGTATTTGAGCATGATTAGGCTATTAGAATGTTGTTTTTATTTTTAGCATAATTTAGTTATTTACCTTTCGTATTAGGAATTTAAGTTATGTTATGTTTAGATAATTAGTTATTTAACATGTTTGATGTGTGATATCATGTATTTTTTGTTATGAAAGTTTACTTTTGAAGCATGCAGATCTAGATTTAGGCTTTATAAGAATTTAGACTACTTTGACCAGTATGTATGTTGAGTAAACTTGGTTAATATTGCACAAATCCATTCATTACAAACGACATAAGTAAGGGACCATTCCGAACCCAACGGTTTGAGGTCTTCCCCTGTGAGGGATGAGTGCGGCCTTAAATCATTTTCCCGGTTCATACCGGGTGGCGACTCCATTATTCTCCGGTTTAGTCCCCCGCGGGCTACTCCATACTCCCAACTAGGCCCTGAGTCTATGACAGCATGCGTCGCCCCAGTTTATGTGTCCTACAGTCTGGCGACTCCACTGGGGATAGAGAATCGGCCTCGAAAAAATGTCTTGTAATGTTTGTGATTTGTTCTTTAATTAATCATGTCTACTGTGGGTTTAAGGAGTTTAATTAAAGGTATTTTTAAGGCTAGGTAATGGTTTGGTGTCTTCCTTCATTCACTACCTTTCTATAAGGAAAAGCTGTGAAGGCACCTAGAGTTGATGTCTTCCTTCATTCACTACCTTTCTATAAGGAAAAGCTGTGAAGGCACCTAGATAATCATTACTTGTAGCTCGTTGTGACAGAGTAGTTTGGAGGACTCGTTGTTTATTCCTGACACCAAGCGATAAGAGCCTAAGGGGCTTGAGTACTTAAGGGAACCTCGCTCCACCCTCCCTCTGGGAATCTACAACGGGAAGTCCATTCGACAGTTAGTCACACACCATAACTCGTTGGCACGTACCGTAAGGTATAAAAAAGGTGTGTTCACTTGGTCGCTTGAACCCTTGAGTGGGGAGTCCTAGTTGTGAACAATCCTTCGTCAGCAAGAGCCTTTGTTTGCACTCCTGAAATCTACACATAAACCTTAGTTTTGTGACCCTTAGAAATTGTTTATTTATGCTTGTATTTGGGACCATTGTCATTTGGAATCAGTTGGACTTTTTGTCAAGAGACATAAACTTGTTGGGCCATTTAAACAGGGACAAGTTCATGTCCTTAGACAATTGGGCCAAAAGCTTCTAAAATGTCAATGAGCCATTTTGTGTTTGGACCTCTTATCATTTGAAATTGTTTAGTCATATCATCGCATAGTGTAAACTTGTTGGGCCTTTTCAACTGGGACAAGTTTGCACCACACAATAGTATGATTGAATATTTTGAAATGATAATAAGCCAATTTGTATATATATCACACACGTCTTATGCACCTCATGCATACATGCATCATGCTAACCCTTGTGTTTCAAAAGCCATCATAGATACATGTTGGGTTAGGAAAGAAGGAAGACTAGTCAAGAAACCATCAGTAAAAATGAGTGGATCAGTTAAAAAATAATCTCGTCTGGATCAATTGGAAGCCAAAGTAACCAAAATTACTGAGCAGTTGCAAGTTTTGACCAATATTGTGGCCAGTTTGACTGTATCCCATGTAGCCAATAACAGAAAATTGTGCAACCAAAATGAAAAAACCATTGGGACACATTCAAGGACCAAGCCCACTCCCTCTGGGGTTAGCCCTATCAGGAATAGACAATTCTCCAATCTTGGTAAACCTTTGTCAGAGGTATTTGAAGAGCTAAAAAGGCAAAGATTCATATATCCCTTAGAGCCTAAACCAATTCCCAACCCAGTGCCACACAACCTTAAGCTAAACCTTTACTGTCACTACCACCGGCAAAGAGGCCACGAAACTGACAAATGCTCCCACCTTAGACATGAGATCCAGGACCTCATCGACTCCCATGAAATACCTGACCCAGAAAAAGATCAACCTAACACACACATAACACCTCCACCCACCAACAAGATCAATTCCGGCCTACCCGACAGCCTTGTCCTCCAAACCCATAACCATCAAACTTCTCGCATGGAGATACAGGACAACAGTGGCAAAAATGAAATAAAGCATATGGGGGATTTCTGGGAAAATTTCTCGGACAGTGACGAGGAGGAGGTGGCAAAAAAAAGGAAGTAAATGGGAAAAAGAACTACTGCAGTTGGAGAATCTGATGTTTGAAGAGAGCAAGAAGACAAGTAAAGAAGAAGTTGCAAATGATGGAGGTGTTTGTTTCCCGGATCTTATTCAATTATGATCCAGCATTTATAAAGTTATTGATCATGTCTACTGGTTCGAACATTTTTTTAATGATAATAAAGAAGTTCATTTCGCTTATTCGCCTGAGTTTCTCAACCTGTAACATGAGTATATTTGACAAAAGTATTCAATCTTGGTACAATGATTTTCAGCAATACTTGGAACGCAGAGAACTCCCAAAAGAAGCAAGCAGAAAAGACAGAATGGCCTTTCAGAAATTGGGAAATGGGGCAGCGAAACTGTCAGACTTGGAAATGAATGAGTTCACCGAGCCAATTAATGTTGTACTTTACCTGAGGAAGAGAAGACCGAGTAGTCACCAAAGGAATTGGCAGAAAACCTAACCCAACGGGATAGGAAATTCATCCATGCATACATGCATACACGTAACTTGCATCCCTTGTTTTGTGTTTTGTTTTTACAGATTTCAAACGAAAGAGAACCGGCAGGGGGCGAACAGAGACATATGGCGCCAAGGAGCACAATGAGGATCCAACCCATCACGAAAAGGGAGTACCTCTACACTTGCATATTTACACATCACACGCACATGTTTTCATTCTATTGTTTTGTTTGTGTTCGCAGGTCTCAAAGAAGGAAAGAGAAAGTGGCAGAATACAAGCAAGTTGAAAGTAGATAAAGTAATACCAGCAATATTCAGAAATGAACCCATGGGGGCGAAACCCCAAATTACCAGCAATGGAAAAGAGGAATGTCAGAGAAAGGAAAAATCTTTGGTGGCTGGACATATGTCCGATGATGAAATTGTATGTTGTAGGGAAGAAACCCTAGAAACGATAAGTGTGAGACGTACTCTCGTCCGGTATTCTGAATGGACTGATCTCGGTTAGACTCATAAGCATTTGATTACGGGATCTCAACAGTAGAAGCCTGAGTGGTTGGCAAGATGACTAGTTGAAGAGATAGTGGATTAGTGAATGACCGTTTGCCTGGATGTCCACCCTGGTTTACTGATGCTACGATATATGATATGGTTGGAAATGAAGAAAAAGTCTATCCGAAAAAAAAAAAATAAAAAAAAAATAAAAATAGACCACCTATAATCGATAAACGTGAAGCTACCCATGGGCGAGTATTAGGACCACTATGAGGAGAAATGCTACCTTAAAGGATAGGTGTGTCAAAAAAAAAAGAGTTCAAAATGAAAATAAAGAAAAGAAAGAGACAAAAGAAAAAGAAGAAGACCATATCATATTGAGTATGACGAAGTAATCACAGAATATGATTTAGACATTCAGGTTGGTTAGACCCACTGGTCCGATTCTCCGAAGCGAAATCATCGAGTTGGCTAACTTAAGGAACAAGCTGTGAAAGAGCCTTGGCACACATACACTAGGAGTCTAGTTCGGATCACCTATTCAGATGATCGGAGTTGAGCATATCCAGAACTTTGAAGATTCTCTGACTTTGATGCAAAGCATTCGTTGAGGACGGAAATATATCTAGCTATCAAAGATTATCTTGAGAGAAAAAACAATATGCTGAAAGGAATCATTAGCATCAGTATCAGTTCTGCCAGGTATGGCATTCTGGGGGCGAGGCCCACATCAGTTTCAGTATCAGCTTCGAGGATGAGTCCCAGGGTCGAGACCCACATCAACTTCAGTATCAGTTTCGGGAATGAATCCAGAGAATGAATCTCTGAGAGTTTTTGAATGAATCCAGAGAATGAATCTCTCAAAATGTGGAATGAATCTAGAGAATGAATCTCTCAGCATTTGGAATGAATCCGGGGAATGAATCTCTCAGTTTGGAATGAATCCAGAGAATGAATCTCTCAGAATGTGGAATGAATCTAGAAAATGAATCTCTTAGAATGTGGAATGAATCCAGAGAATGAATCTCTCATCATTTGGAATGAATCCGGGGAATGAATCTCTCAGTTTGGAATGAATCCAGGGAATGAATCTCTCAGAAATTGGAATGAATCCAGGGAATGAATCTCTCAGAATTTGGAATGAATCCAGGAATAAATCCGGGGAATGAATCCCATGGTCGAGGCCCACGTCAACAGAGTTTTGGAATGAATCCGGGGAATGAATCCCAGGGTCGAAGCCAATATCACCTGAGTTTTGGAATGAATCCAGAGAATGAATCTCTCGGAATGTGGAATGAATCCAGGGAACGAATCCCTCAGAATTTGGAAGGAATCCAGAGAACGAATCTCTCAGAATCCAGGAATGAATCCAGAGGAACGAATCCCTCAGTACTTGGAACGAATCCAGAAGAATGAATCTCTCAAAGTTTGGAAAGAATCCAGAATCCAGGAATGAATCCAGAGGAATGAATCCCTCAGTACTTGGAACGAATCCAGAAGAATGAATCCCTCACTACTTGGAATGAATCCAGAAGAATGAATCTCTCAGTATTTAGAATGAATCCAGAAGAATAAATCTCTCAAAGTTCGGAATGAATCTAGAGAAAGAATCTCAAAATGTGGAAGGAATCCAGAGAATGAATCTTAGAGTTTGGAAGGAGTCCAGAGAACGAATCTCAGAACTTGGAATGAATCCAGGAGAATAAACCCCACAAAGTTTGGAAGGAATCCAGAGAACGAATCTCAGAACTTGGAATGAATCCAGGAGAATAAACCCCGCAGAGTTTGGAATGAATTCAGAAGAATGAATCTTTTAGAATCCGGGAATGAATCCAAGGACTGAAGTCCACACCGTCAGAATTTTGGAAGGAATCCAGGAATGAATCCCAAGGTCGAGGCCCTCATCAACTCAACACAACAGGAAAACCAGGTGACAGCTGGCGAGCCAGGTAAGTAAAATGCATTGCACATACTTTGATAGGATTGTCACTAGCACACACTGAACAAATCCCATCAAAGTGGGGGCGACTGTAGGCATTGCAGTTTTTGCATACCAGCCCAATGATGAATCTCGGAATGAGGCACCGCCTTTTAGTCGTGGAGGTCGCGGAAAGCGGTCGTCAGAAATGAGAATTCAAGAGTTAACATATTTTGGAATTAATTCGCTAAGTTTGCTCGGAGTTCGCTTGTTGGATGTTCGTTTCAAAGCGTATCTATAACCCGAAAATCACCGCAAACCCTTCCAAGCCCACCTAAACACCTAAACCCACATCCAAAGCCCATGAAACCAAAATAAATCAAACACCAAGCCCACCACCCATTAGACCCACGTCCATGACACTAAAATTACCCCTCCTTGCACTATTCAAACATGATTTATCCATTTACCAAACTTACTTTAACCTTTGACTTCACATTTTACCTTGATACCATTCTTTCCAAGCCATTTATTAGACAAACCTACACCATTTATAAGTAAACCCCACGTCCAAGACCTTATAACACTCCTTTTATTTATTTTCAACATCATTAATATCCATCCTTAGATATTTTCAACAAAGCCATCACAATTACATCAACCTTTCACCATTTTTCAATAAAGTTTGCCAACCTAATTAATGCCCTTCAACATCACTTGGCCTACCTAATTAATACACCTCCATTTGCCTATATAAACCACCATTCATTCACTTTAATAGATCTAGCACACATTAAGCAAACACTTAGCATTTAGAGAACACAAAACAGCCCCCTTATTCCCTCTACAAGTCACGCACACTGCAGCCCCTCACTGCCTACAACTCACGCACATTGCTTCCAAATCAGCCCATCATCTTCACGCACCGGAACACTGCCATCCTTCACTGCCTAATTCACGCCCAAAACACCCTCAATTTCAGCCCCATAATTCACCCCAAACTGCCCCATTATAGACCTGAATCTCACGCCTATTTTAGCCTCTGAAGTGCGCCTAAACTGCCCCAATTCCAGCCTCGGAAGTGTGCCAATATAGCCTTCCAGACCAGCCCCTGAAACACACAAGATACCCCAGCAAATCAGCCCACTGAAACACATAAAAACCAACCAGAATCTACCGTGAAAACACCCAAACCACCGAAGAAACTGCAACTCATCATCCCTTCAGTTTGTCCCACATTGGTTAGGAAACTGCCTACCTTAATTGCCTTCAATTCCCACGCACAAAGCCACGCCCAAACTGCTAGCAGTTCACGCCCACTTCACGCCCCTGTCACACCCACAGCTCCCTCCATTTAATCCTACATCGCCTGGGAAACTCCTCCCCTTTGCCCACGCCAAAGCCTCACGCCAATCAGCTCTATTCTGCCTCGCAAAGTCAGGCCCACTGCCATCACTACAGCAGCTCCGTCCACGCAAATACACAGCCCCAAAATAAGCCACACTTCACCTCAAAACTGCCAGGAAATGAGCCTACAACTCACGCACATTGCCTCCCATTTCATCCTTATAACTCACGCCAAGACCACCCCTATTCTGCTCAGTTCAGCGCCTCTAATTGCCTTATTATTGACCTGAAAGTCACGCCCCTTACTGCCTCTCAAACACATCCAAAACAGCCCTCATTCAGCTCCAATATTCACGCACAGATCAGCCCTTATTCACCCCTGGAACTCATGCACAAACAGCCCCTATTCAACCCTGGAATCAACTCACAAACAGCCCTTATTCACCCCTGGAACTCACGCACAAACAACACCTATTCAACCCTGGAATCAACTCACGAACAGCCCTCATTCAGCCCTAATATTCACGCACAAACTGGCCATATTTAGTCCCTGGAACCAGCACACATTCTGCCCAGTTTAGCCCTCCATATTCACGCCCAAACCATCACCAAAACAGCCTTTTATTCACTGCAAACCCGTAAGCTAAGTGTGGTGACCTGAATCGCAACGAAACGAAGTGGAAACAGCGAGCAAAACAGCAAATCGGCGAAGGAAAATGTCAAAACAGCGAACCGGTGGAGTCACGGTGACTTAGCCTTTCCGACGGTCGTATAACGCACCTCCGAAGAACGACACAAAAGGTTCGACCTGAGAGTTTATATTATTGAATTTGTTCACATGAAATAATGATTTAGAAAATGTGTTTTATGGTATTTAGCATGAATAATTAGTTTAACATGTTGTTGGAATTTATTTACATGAAATAATGATTTAGAAAATGTGTTTTATGGTATCTAGCATGAATAATTAATTAGCATGTTATCTAATTTAAGTTATGTAATTAGTAACTTAGAAAAGCATGTAATTTACTTTTTCGCATGAGAATTATGAATTAGTGTGTGATGTGATTTCGGGTGAATGGAATATGTGTTCTTTCTTGTGGTATATTGGATGGAAACCCGAAAATAAATTCCATAGCCGAATCCGAATGGACGGTATTATGGTTTGCACTCGGGATACAATGCCCCGTACCACTTGAAGGATTCACATATTTAATTTCATCCAAACTTGTATTTGAGCATGATTAGGCTATTAGAATATTGTTTTATTTTTAGCATGATTTAGTTATTTACCTTTCGTACTAGGAATTTAAGTTATGTTATGTTTAGATCATTAGTTATTTAACATGTTTGATGTGTGATATCATGTTTTTTGTTATGAAAGTTTACTTTTGAAGCATGCAGTCCTAGATTTAGGCTTTATAAGAATTTAGACTACTTTGACCAGTATGTATGTTGAGTAAACTTGGTTAATATTGCACAAATCCATTCTTTTTAAACGACATAAGTAAGGGACCATTCCGAACCCAACGGTTTGAGGTCTTCCCCTGCGAGGGGTGAGTGCGGCCTTAAATCATTTTCCCGGTTCATACCGGGTGGCGACTCCATTATTCTCCGGTTTAGTCCCCCGCGGGCTACTCCGTACTCCCAACTAGGCCCTGAGTCTATGACAGCATGCGTCGCCCCAGTTTCTGTGTCCTACAAAGACTGGACATCGATAATGCGGAATAGGCTAGTATTACACTTGTGTGCATTATGGAAGCGTAACGGCATAGTTCTCATACTTTTAAGTATTGGATACTTATGCAAGTGTGATAGGAGGTTATATTTACCAATGGTACGAGAATACCTTCACTTTTGATAGACCCATCGAAATCCCATTGGTAGTATGACTATGTGTCTATGGGAATCCGAATCAGGGTAGGTGTATTTGGTTTTAACCTAAGACTTGAATCGCTAAAACTTGCGAAAATCAGTATACTTTGGTTTTGGTCGTCCGGGGCTTTAACAGGTTCTGTGTATGCCTCTTCTGGGTATACTGAGAATTGTAGTGTATTGGGTGTGATGTCAAGATGGAAGTATCACTTTAGTCATATAGAGATGATGATCACGCATGGATACGGAACTGGTACTCTTAAGTACTGCAATCATCGGGACAATATGACTAGGTCTTGATTATCCGATTATAGAGACTAGTTGTCAGTGATCCGATATATGTTTCGTACGAGGCAGACATAATTCCAGCCCTAGGCCTAGCATGTGACATCTGCTACTGGATCGTAATACGTAATACACTGTATACTATGCCTGATAAAGATTATATATTACTTTAAAGAATATTTCTGGAGAATTGGGTAGGCACGGTGCTTTGCTAGAAGCCAACCATGTCTTGTAAATCGGTAAGAATGTGGTACCGGGTACGCACGTGTTCAGATAGTCTGATGACCGTATTTACTGCCAACATATCTAGAGATCTCTTGGGTTGCTTCATGAAGATTCACCGATGAGATTTGACTCGAACAAAATTAATCTGGGATTAATTATGAGAGAGAAAATTAATCTGGGATTAATTACGGCAAGAATTAATCTGGGATTAATTAACAGAGAAAAAATTAATCTGGGATTAATTGCGTCGAGAATTTATGTGGGATTTAATTCGTCGAGAAGAGAGAACGCAGTTAATTTGGAATTAATTGGTAAAATAAATTTAATAGTGAAATTGGATTTTTTTTATTTAATTTATTTATTTGGGCTAAAATAATATATCGGATATATTAATTAAATTAGATTTCAACGCGGAATTAAAATTGGATTTTAATTCAAGCGAACGAATTAATTTAGAATTAATTCGTAAGCGACTTTAATAATAATTTTTCAATGCATAATTATTTAATTAAATTGGATTTTAATTCAGTCGCAACAGCAAATTCGTTTAATTCGGAATGAAACGAACCGGGCCGAGCGAAGTTGCGTGTTGGATTGTCCGACTTAAATTTGGAATTTAAAGTGGGGCCCACTAACTTACATCAATATGTTTGACATTTGATAGAATTTGGTAATGGTTGAGTGAAAAGTTTAGATTGCTTTTAAAACACTCAAGCTAATTCCAACACACAAACTTAGTATATATTAATTTTGTCAACTTATGAAGTAAGCACAAGTCTCTATTCACAGCAAACACAAAACTCTCTCTACTCTCCCAAATCTCCCTTGGCCGAAAACTTCAAGCTCTCTCCATGGAATTTTGTTGCAAAGTTTTGCTAAAGCTAGCACTTAAGGAGACAAATGAGGTGATAGGGAAACCAATCCTAGAGTTTGGAATTCAATTTGAAGGCTTGGAGCTTCCATTACATCCATGAAAAATTTGATTTTCTCTACCAAGCATTGTGAGTATTTCTGCAACTCCTATTCTTTATTCACACACAAATGAACTTAGAGATCTTGTGGCTTGTTCTAGGAACACTAACACAAAGCGTATGAGACACAAGGTCGCGTACATGTTATGGCATACATGATCGATCTGACTGCTTAAACGAACGAGATCTGATTCATTGAATCTCTTTCATCTTGAGTTTTAGGACACAAGTCCTTAGATAGAGAGACGTCATGTGACACCGGAAGTAGCCCCTTTTGGACTGATCCATGTGGAATCTCTTCAACACTTTGTCAATGTACGAGTTCTCGGAGGTGCCAATAACTTTTAGATCTATCCCAGTAGATCATTATTCCTAGAATAAAGGTTGCATTTCCCAAGTATTTCATGGAGAATTTTAATGAAAGCCAAGCTTTCACCGATTTTAATATGGGAATGTCATTGCTAAGAAGCAATACATCATCAACGTATAGGACAATCAATGTCAGTGCGCTCCCACTAACCTTCTTATATACACAAGAATCATCTTCGTTTTGACTGAAACCATATTTTAATATGATCTGATCAAAATGTTGGTTCTAAGAACGTAATGCTTGCTTCAATCCATAAATGGATCGATTTAACTTGCAAACCTTGTTTGCATGTTTTGGCACGACAAAATCGTCAGGTTTTATATATGAACATCCTCCAAAAGGTTTCCGTTATGGAAAGTGGTTTTGATGTCCATCTGCCATATTTCATAATCGAAATATGCAGCTTTAGCAAGCATTATCCGAATGGATTTAATCATGGCAACAGGTAAAAGGTTTCATCGTAATCGACACCATGTTGATGACGATACCCTTTCGCTACAAGCCTAGCTTTGTACGTTTGTATGTTGCCATCCATGTCTGTCTTCACAATGAAGACCCATTTACTACCATATGCATTATGCCTTCTGGTACATCAACTAGTGTCCAAACTTGGTTGGTATACATGGAATTGATTTTGGAGCTCATGGCATCTTGCCATAAAGCGGAGTCGATACCATGTATCGCTTCCTCATACGTAGCCGATTTATATCCCTCAATAAGATTAATATCTACATGAGGTGAGATCATAAACTCATACCTCTAAGGTTGTTTTCTGACTCTCTCTGACCTACGCGGTTCTTGTGTATTAGAAAATTATGGAAGTCTCATCCCTGATGAACTGTTCGTTTTCCGTTAGGTTTCGGTGCCAGGAACAGTATCACTTTGATTTTCATCGAGTTTTACTTTCCTCCCACTTACCACTGCATTTAGGAATTCCTCTAATGAAAACCGCATGGAGAGCAACAAATATTTTGTTCTCTTATTGGTTGTGGAAATAATATCCTTTGGTTTCCCTAGGATAACCAAGTACAAATAGGCATTTATCTGATTTAGGTTCTATTTTGGTACCATCCAAACATTTAACATATGCCCAGCATCCCCAAATCTTCAGGAATGAGAAACCCAGTTTCATTCATGTCCATATTTCATATGGAGTCTGTCCAACAGACTTTGACGGAACCTTATTCAAAATAAGTATTGCACTGTTCAATGCGTATCCCGTGAAGGAAATTGGTAGCTCAATGCGACTCATCATAAACCTTACCATGTCTAATAAAGTTCGGTTTCTCTGTTCGGACACACCTTTCAATTGAGGTGTTTCAGGAGGAGTCCACTATGAAAGAATACCATACTCTTTGAAGTAATCTTGAAACTCATTGCTTAAGTATTCTACACCATGGTCCAATCGCAATATTTTTAATACTTTTGCCAGTCTATTTTTCTTCTTCGTGTCAAAACTCTTTGAATTTATCAAAAGTTTTCGACTTGTGTTTCATAAGATACACATAACCATAACACAATGCAACATCCATAAAGGTTACGAAGTATTGTTATCCACCTATAGCCTGGCTAGACATGAGCCCACATACGTCACCATGAACGAGGGATAACAGCTCGGTGGCACGTACACCCTTACCGCTAAAAGGCGTTTTAGGCATTTTGCCTGATAAATAAGATTCACATACGTCATTTGAATTAGAATCAAATCCGTCTAAGTATCCATTCTTACAAAGAGTGGATATACGAGTCTTGTTAATGCGTCCCAGACGACAATGCCACAAATAAGTCTCATTAGAATTACTCAATTTGAGCTTTTTGTTTGTCATGTTATATGTTTGAGATTCATTTATATTCAAAATATAAAGACCATTATTAACATCTGCTGTACATATCAAAATGTCATCTTTATATACAAAACACCCAGTGTTTCTGAATACAAATGTATACCCGCATCGGGTTAGAAAAAATGCATAGATGATGTTCCTAGTCAAACTAGGTACAAAATAATAGTCACCTAATGTAATTACATGCCCCAAGGGCGGATACAAAACATAAGTCCCAACGGCCAAAACAGTGACTCTCGTCCCGTTTCTGACTCGTAGGTCGATCTCGCATTAATCCAGTCTTCTGGTAATCAACAAATCCTACACATCAGTACATATGTGAGTACCACATCCAGAATCAAAAATCCAATTTTTAAAACCAGTAATGGACATGTTTATAACAAACATACCTGAAGCCGGAGCCTTGCCCGTCTTTACTTTCTTCAACTCCACATAGTACTCACGGCAGTCACACTTCCAATGACCCTGTTTGCTACAATACATGCAGACGTCTTCAGAAGCTCTGGCTCTGCTTCTTTGAGCATCGCCATCAACTCTCTAATAGTCTTCTCTTGGTTCATCATGTTGTAGTTTATGATGAACCCGCCCCAGTAGTCGGGCAGAGACTGTAAGATCAAATCTATGGAAGTCTCAGCCTCGAAGGTTATGCCTAGCTGACCTAGCTGTTCGATGTCAGCAATCATCTGCGACATATAGTGCTTGACATGATGTACCCTCTGACATACGCGAGCGAAAGAGCTTCTTTTGCAATTCTTACTTCTGAGATCTAAGGTTAGATCTGTGAAGATCCTTCAATTTCAATATCATACTATAAGGATCCAATCCTTTATTCTGACGACGAAATTGAGGAGTCATTGCGGCAAGTATGACAGATTGAGCACTAGAGTTATCATCACAATGAGTCTTCCAAAGCTCATGCTCTACTATTTGCTCAACTTCGGGCTCAGGCCCGAGAGGTTTTTCTATGACATAGAGTAATTTCCCGGCTCCCAGGACTATCCTGAGATTCATCTATCAATCTGGAAAATTGGAGCCGCTAAAGACATTATCACCCATGATGATGTCCCTAACGCTAATATTTCCATCCATCTTGATTGCAATAGTCTAACTATCCAATCAACGATTTCGGGTACACTCAAAATGCAATGGTTACTATAGTCCAACTATATAACCAACTACAAGTGGAGTAGTGTCTTATACAGTCTAACTATTCAAAGAAAACAATATTCAATATTAGTCCAACTAATATATTTATAACAACGATAAATAAAATAAAAAGATAGCGTGTTAGCAAGTATTAAACAAAATTATAAATTTAATACTAGCCTCCCACTATTTTTCGGCGAGCCTCTAACCCTCTGTGGAGTACTCGAGAACCCAATTTCCTAGTGGGCTAGGATCCCGTTAAATAACACACAACCTTGACTTTGGCCAACAAGCTGTATGAAACTTAACTAGGTAGATCTCTAAGATCAATTGGATCTCATCCAATTCCTAGATCTGGTAGGTGGACCTCCAAGTATAAAACATATATCCAATATATCATCCTAAACTTTTCCTCTGAATCAACTAAGTCTTGGCTTTGGCTCAACAAGCTTAATGATTCCAGTTAAGCGTGACCCATTGACAGTGGGAAAGCTTCGTAATCCACGTCGATGTACAGAAGTGACCTTGACTTTGGCAAACAAGTCACAACTGCCCAAGACATGCGATATATAACAAAGCTTTCGTGGTTCAAACACATCCGCGATGGACAATGATCTTGACTTTGGCCAACAAATCAAAGCCAATTTGGATCTTGAGAAAGAACCACTCAATGGAAGGAAAACGCTTAATATTGTAGTGAGGGTTTTTCACGTAAATTGGCAACCAATTTATTATCTTTGATTATGTTCTCATCATACACTCTTAAACATGCATTCTAAAAGCATAATAAGGCGCGAATAAAATTAATAATGATATGCGGATGGATATATAATAGAATTTGTTCCTAGAAAAAATCACTATCTCTTTCCTCTCTCCCGCTAGCACTTTACATACTTCTACCCAATTACATAACACTAAAAGAAACCTCATTTGCATTAAGGGAATTGGTGAGAAGAGAAATACAAAGAGATAAGGAGGTGAAAGGCTGGACACGCAGGTCCAATTTAATAAATAAGTACCATACTTACAACAAATTCTAAAATTGCCCCCACCCATCTAATATCCATCCAATATATATTATTCATACAAATACATCCAAGTATTCACACAAAGCATGTTGTCAATCAATCTAATCCAATTAATTAATCTTTAATTAATGACCATCCAATGTTCAAACAACGATTTGATTTGAGAGAGTGCAACTCGTTTAAGAATAAATACTCAAAGTACGTATTCTTGAATTATATCGAACTATAATTTTAAATCCAATTTAAATTGTATCCAATACTAATTCGAATTTAATTCCAAATTAAATAATTACACTTATTTTAGTGCCTTTTAGACTTGGATTCCAAATCCAATCTAAATGGGTCTCAAAGGCCCAATTAGCATCCAATACTATTCAATTAAAGTCCAATGAGCTTTCAATTAATTCTTTAGGCATGGGCTTTGGCCATAATGGATCAAACCCAAAATGCCAAGGCCCAATTAGGAATCACCCTATGCCAAAACTCAATTTAGGCCCATTAGGCCCAATTAAATTTTTAAAGGCCCAATAGTAATATTTGGACTTTACAGAAATGGTTTTAGGCCCAATTGGATCCAACCCAATTGTCCAAAACCAAAATTGGCCCAACTAAGCCCATTAGCCCAAATAGAACAAATTAAATTAATATATTATTCCAAAAACACATTAATTCAATTTAAAGTGTAATAGGCACAGTTAATCAATTAATCTAATGTTTCCAAAACACTAATTAATCCAATTAATCATGCTTAATTTCAAATTCATGTCCAACAAAAAATTGAAGCAAAATCAATTCATTCCAACATGCTCAAGCTCACGACAATACATGAAATTAACATCCAATTTTGATTTCAATCCAATTAAATCAACAATTAACATTTAATTTCATGCCAATTAACATATCCAATTGTCAGAATTGAAAAAATCACCATGAGCATTTCTAGGGTACCATTCGGCCATGCTAAAGGAATTGAGGATATTTGATCCAATCAATTTTTCTCAAATCCAAAGATGCAAAAATCCAATTCATCATCATATAAACACAACCAACTAATCAATTTAGGAAAATATATACTCCAACCAAAATCCCCAAATTAAAGTTTAGAACCCATTTAAAATCAAGTTTAGGTGGCTCTGATACCATTGTTAGTGTCTCTAAGACATTCCAAGGATCTCTAAACAAGATTTTTGTGTGAATAATTCAAGTAGAGTTGCGAAAATACTCACATTGAACGGATGAGAAAATTAAAAAATTTCTTTGTCGTTGAAGCTCCAAGCTTTGTTGTAGAGTTCCAACTCTTGGGTGAGTTTCTCTATCACCTTAATTCACTCATTTAAGTGCTAGCTAGAACAAATTTTGAAAGAAAATTTTCTCCTCCAAGAAGAAGAAATTCGGCCAAAGAGGAAGAAAGAGAGAAGATGGTGAATAGTGATGTGTTTTTCAAAAAACAATTACCAAAGTTATATTAACTTGGTAGGTGTGATGTGTAATAAATCCAATTTACTTTTTGCCAACTACTTACATCACAAATAGTGACAAGTGATGTGAGTCATGGGTCCCACCCATTTAATTCCAAATATAGTTGGCTTGCACAACACACTTTGGGCTCGAGTTCGTTTAATCCGATTAAACGAATTTTCCGCCGCGACTTAATTAAATCTAATTTAATTAAATAATAATGCCTCGAAAAATTATTACGAAAGTCGCTTACGAATTAATTCCAAATTAATTTGTTCGCTTGAATTAAAATCCAATTTTAATTCTGTATTGAAATTCAATTTCAATTAATATATCTGATATATTATTTTAGCCCAATAAATAAATTAAATAGAAAAATCAAATTTGACTATTAAATTTATTTTACCGATTAATTCCAAATTAATCGCGTTCTCTCTTCTAGACGAATTTAATCCCAGATAAATTCTTGCCGTAATTAATCCCAGATTACTTTTCTCTCTCATAATTAATCTCATATTAATTATGTTCGAGTCAAATGTCATCGGTGAATCTTTGGAAGTGACCCAAGAGATCCCTGATATGTTGGCAGTAAATACGATTGTCGGACTATCCGACACGTGCGTACCCCGTACCACGTTCTCACCGATTTACAAGACATGATTGGCTTCTAGCAAAGCACCGTGCCTACCCAATTCTCCATAAATATATTCAACATGGAATATATAATTTGTATCAGGCATAGTATACAATGTATTGCGTATTACGATCCAGTATCAGATATCACATGCTAGGCCTGAGGCTGGAATTATGTCTACCCCGTACGAAGCATATATCGGATCACTAGCAACTAGTCTCTGTAATTGGATAATCGTGACCTAGTCATACTATCCCAATAGCTGCACAATTTAAGAGTACTAGTTATGTATCTCTGCGTGATCATCATCTTCATATTACTGAAATGATACTTCCATCTTGACATCACACCCAATACACTACGATTCTCAGTAAACTCAGAAGAGGCGTACACAGAACCTGTTAAAGCTTCGGACGACCAAAACCAAGCGTACTGATTGTCGCAAGTATTAGCGATGCAAGTCTCAGGTTACGACCACATACACCTACCCTGATTCGGATTCCCATAGACACATAGTCATACTACCAATGATATTCCGAGGGGTCTATCCAGAGCGAAGCTGTTCCCGATCTAATGGCTAAAAAAACCTCCTATCACACTTGCATAAGAATCTAATACTTCAATATATGAGAACTATGTCATTGAGTTTCCATATCGCGCACAAGTGTAATACTAGCATATTCCGCATTATCGATGTCCAGTCTCGATAATACTACGACTATGGATATTTAATGATTAAACCTTTCGTGGATTAATAATGTCTCATATCTTATTAATCCGGTAGTAATCATATGGACTTTTATCATTTATATATCCAAGTAATCCAATTACAAAATGATAAAAAAGCAATTTCTTTTGTCACATAGTTAATTTGTACAAAAACATCATGTCTTTTACAAATAGTGATGTTATGGGTCATAATTGTCCAACACTGTCTGTTGAAATTGTTGACATAATTCACCGTCTCTTATTGTTGATTTGGATCTAGTCCCCTTCATAAGGTGAACTTGTGGATCCGGCAATGTTTACAACTTGCGCGCTGAGTGTTTCCAGGCATTTACACATCTGATCTAGCTTGGTATTCACTGCTGTGTTGGCTCCAACTTCATAAATTCCTGTATTTCGTTGAATCATGCTCCTTTCTGTTGGCCACAAGGAATTGTTGTTAGCCATTTATTCGATTAAGTCCCAGGCCTGATCTTCTCCTTTTGCCATCAAAGCTCCTCCATCAGCATCATCAATTGTGGTTCTCATTAATCCAGAAAGTCCATTATAGAATTTTTGGACTTGAAGCCATTTTAGAATCTCATGGTGAGGACATTTTCGGAGTAAATCTTTGTACCTTTCCCAAGCTTCGTAGAGAGTTTCTGAGTCATGTTGTACAAAGGATGTGATGTCATTCCTCCGTTTTGCTGTTCTGGCTGGTGGAAAATATTTTGCAAGGAATTTGGTGGTTATAGTGTTCCAAGCTGTAATGGAACATGCTGGTAGTGAATGTAGCCAAGCATTAGCTCTATCTTTTAAGGAATATGGGAAAACCCGAAGTCTCATTGTTTCTTCAGCTGCTCGGTTGTAATTGAAAGTGCCGCAAACTTCCAGGAAGTTGCTGATGTGGGAATTAGGATATTCAGTTGCATTCCCCCCAAACTAAACTGGCTGTTGAATAATTTGAATGCATGTTTTGATGTCACACGTATTTGCTGGTGAAAGAGGAAGTACAATACAGGAAATGAAGCCATCAACCACCGAAATGGTTCTGTCTCGAATGCGAATTGGTGGTGCAACTTCAAAAGGTTCAGGTTCCATGTTGACTAAAGCTTCTTGGCCTTCTCGTCTATCCTTTCCTAATTGTCTGATGGTTCTTTCAATTTCTGGGTCAAGCGGTCGGAGTTCAAAGCTTCGGGTTCATCTCATGTAGTGTCTGAGAACCTGATACACATGAAAAAAAAAATAAGTAAAAAGAAATTAGACACAAGTAACGTATCTAACCCCAAAAATAATAGTGAAAGATAACTAAGTCCCCGACAACGGCGCCAAAAACTTGACCGGCGTAATCACATGCGTATAACGCAAGCGCACGTATCGTTCAAGTAGTATAAAAAGTATCGATCCCACGAGGACTTAATACCTAAGGTATTAGTTTTATGAGGTCAAATGATTACTAGTATCTAATGGATTGATTGTTTGATTGGAATGATGACTTAAATTTAAAATAAGTAAATAAAATGGTGCGAAAGTTGGTTGAGGAAAATTCAAATTTATTAAATTATCCAGGGTTGTGATTTCTTCCAATATCTTTTTAAAGATGAAGTGGTTATTTCATGTTTGTGTAATATATTGGTTTACTAACCTGGAACATGAAATTCTGCAAAAACCTCTGTCGATGGTCGGATGCAAATACCCAGTGTAACCCAATTAAATCATATGTGTATGTCAATCAAATTACCTGGATTCATTAAGACTAAGTTCCAATTGTGGTTACCCCCGCCCGACAGCTATAAATCTATTAAATAGTTATCTATCCTCAAGGAAGATCATGAGCTATTAATTCTAGGGTCTTAAACCTAAAATTCATTCGTCAAGTTTATTTTAAGTTTACCAGATCTATCTTATTAGTGGCCAGTTAACAAGACGCATTAAGCTTAAGACTTAATAAGTAAACCTTTATATTACCAAAACTATAAAATAACCCCTTATAAACCAGTGATAATGGAATTCATCACAACCCCAGAAAACGGGCTTAGCTAAAAATAAAATACATAAAGTAAAATGCTAAAAAGTAAATGCTAGAAATTAAAAAGGAAAAAGTATAATAAAAGAAAATGCTAGGGTTAAAGGCTCCACTTTTATTACTACTATTTTAGATATCTCCCTTAATATATTATATTAACTTGTGTGATATTACCAACCAGCCATATAGGCAGTAACCTGATTAAGTCAAATTAATAATTAATTACCAACCGACCAACCAGGCGGTATCCTTGCTTAGTCAGGTTAAAACCAATTTAATATCAATTACCAACCGGCCAATATAGCGGTATCCTCATTAAGTCAAGTTTTAAATAGTTAATATATTATAATTAAGGGAGATTAATCTAAATAGAAATAATAAAAGATTTATCTTTCACCCTGGCAGGGGGAAGTTACCTCCTCATTGCTGAATAGTAAAAACTGAAAAAGTAAAGAAAATAAATTACTATTACAAAAGGTAAATAAAATTAATTACAGAACTGAAATTAAACAAACTAGATACAAACTCCTTAATATTCTCAAGGAATTACAGAGAGGAAGGTACAACTGAAACTAAAATTTTGAGCTGAATTTATAGACGTCGACAGGCTTCACGCGTCGCGACGCATCGTGATTTGCGGCGTGGCTTGCGGAGGCGACGACACATGGCACTTGGATTCGTGATAAGGTGACACGTGGCAGAGGGCGTCGACAACTCAATGACTGTACTAACGTGGTGATGACATGGCGATGATGTGGCGATGGCGATTGTCGGCAGCATGTGATGGTGACACGTGTCAGGCGCACGTTAGCATGATTTACTGTGATGTTGACACATGGCAAGCGCACGTTAGCAGATTTGGCACATGATAGCAAGCCGATGTATTTTAACATAATCCCTCTAATTGGTCCACGTGTCTCGGTGCATGTTAGCAGACTCTGGTGCACGTTAGCGAGGTCCGGCTCACGTTAGCAGTTGCAACGCCGAAGGCTTGCGCGTCGTGACACGCCAAATTACCATTTTGCCTTTTTTGTCTGTTTTTCACTGTTTTGGCCCCGAATCACCTCCAGAGAGTCCTGAAAGTTTATTTATCTACAAAATAACACAAAACACATCAAAATATTCACAAAACGCGAGAAACTATACAAAATATTAGGTCAAATGAGTGGGAAATAGTGATACATTTACCACTCATCAACAGGGAATAGATTTAGTAAAATAAAATAATAATTTGAGTAAAAAGAAAGTGAATTAATTTAAGTGGTGGATAATTTTTAAATTGGGATGCAACAATAAATTAAAAATACTGGGGCTAAGAGATCCATTATTAACATTCAAATATAGATAAATCTTGCTTTTAAAATATATAAATTGTCATTATTAGCCGTTAATTTACTTCAGGAATTAATTATTCCAAAACATATAAAACCGGTCATAAATACGGTAATAACATATGTCTATAATAAGTCTAGTTAGGTACTCAATTATGTCAAATAAATAAAACCAATAATAAAGACGGTAACAAAGTTTGTCAATAATTAATCCAGATTTAAATTAAATATTAGTTTTCATATTACAATTCATATATTATAATATAATTAAGATTAATTTATATTCTCATATTTAGAGTTTCACCCTTTTCACCAACAGGATGAAATTAGTTACTCATGATTTGAATAAAAATTTGCATAATTTTATTACTGAAGAAAAAATATTACAAGAAAAATAAAATACATAAGACACTTCTTCCAAATTCTTCAAGAGAGAAAATGAAAGAAGCATGAAGAAAATGAGAGGTGAGCACCTCTACTTATAGTAGAAGTTCTCACCTCTCAATTACTAATTACAACTTTCCAAATCAAATACAAACAATAAACTTTTACTAATTTATTTTTTCTTTTTCCTTTTTAGACTTTTTTTTATTTTTGTTGATCATTTTACAAATATTTGTTTGACATTTCAACTTTTATTTTTTTACTTTGTTTTCTAATAATTAAAATTACTTGCAATACACATTGAACTCTTTATCACTTTCGACCTTGAAAACCTCATAACTATAAAATATTGTAAACATCAACATTGTAGAGATTTGAGTCTTCTTTCATATGGAACTGTAATCGCCTCAATCAGATATAAGAGTAAAACGTTATGGCCAAAATGCAAAAATTATGCAAGGTTGGAATTTTTCCGAAATTGTATACTATTAGAACGCCCTTTTAAGTTTTTGGCCTCCAAAATCCAAATGTCTCATCCATTTTTCTAGTTATGCATCCAAAGTATTATTTCACCTACATAAGAAATAAAAATCATAATAAAAATATATAAAACTTAAATTTAATTATTATTTTACAAATGTTAAGGGATTGACGAAATTATAAGTGTAAAATGATTAGTTTCTCTTTTATTAAATGTACACTTTTTAATATTCATCACACCCTCAAACCAGCTTATTACTAGTCCATAGTAATTTAAGCGAAAACTTAAAAAAAAATTCTTATTCAAGTCAATAATTGTTTTCTTTCTTTCTAAATTATCAAATAAGAAAATTCTAATGTATTTTTACCATTCTTCCATACACACATAAAACAAAGTATAAATCAATTAATTCTGCCCATAATATTCATGGGTCTTGTTGAAAAGAGAGTAATATTTTTTTCCTAAAGTTATAGCAGAATTCACACCTTTTGGTAATGACAATTTATTTATATATAGAAATAGTTGTTTTTTTTAAATAATATATATTTAACCCTTGTAACGAGATTTGGGCCAGTGACTCCCAAACCAGTTGGCTTTAGGGCACTAGGTGTTAAGACACCCTATGAATTTAATTGTTCAGATCTCAGATGTTAAAAAGAAGAAATGTATGATATCCTTAAGCTTTCTCTTTAACCCTTATAACGAGCTTTGGGTCAGTGACTCCCAGAGAAGTTGGCCTTATGACACTTAGTGATAAAACACCCATACGGACTTAATTGCTCGAGTTAAAGGGGCTACGAAATCGAACTTATTCACACATTTTTCTCTCCAAATAAAACAACTCAAACTCTACCGTTTTACGCGAACAATCACTGCTTATTGAGGCAAGATGTCCAGTTACTAAGTAAAAGCTTGATTATTATTATTATTATTATTATTATTATTATTATTATTATTATTATCTTTTTTTAAAAAACTAACTCAAACTCTATCGTTTTCGTGAACAATCACTGCTTACTGAGGCAGGATGTCCGGTTACTAAGTAAAAGCTTGGTTAGTTTTTTTGAATAAAAATATAAATCTCACTGCCTTTAGGTACGACCTCCAAAAAATTAAAGAACTGAATATTATAAAATTTTCACTTACAATCCACGATCATATGTTACCGTGTATATTGATGATACTTCTGAAATAAGCATATGAAGATCAAATTTAATCAATATTATAGAGAGTTCACAAATTTAAATGATTCAAAAAGAATTGAACAAAAATAACTTGTTACGAAACATTGAGATACGTCACAGGATCGAAAACTCCTTACACTGACATCTCTGAAAAATAATTCCACTTGGTTAGTCAAAACTTTATTGTTGTTTGTATGTAGTTGTTTTTTTGGAAAAATACAAAAGAAAATCAACATAAATTTTTTTTTACACACAAAATAACAAAGCAAAAAACAACATAAATTTTTTTTTTATAAAATAACAAAACGAAAATGATAACAATTTTTTAAAAACAAAAACAACAATGAAACATAAAAATGAAAACTATATAGTGAACAATCATCTCCCCCAACCAAATTGAGGTATTGTCCCCAAAGTTTGAATAAGATGAAGTAGAGTTTAGAAGTCATCACCTGGTTAGTGTCGAATTGGCAATTGAATCTATGACTATTTAAAAGAAAAAAAATATAGATTAAGATTCACGTCCACTCTACGCTTCTTGCCACGATCATTATCAGACCAGTTCAACTTGGAAAGAATAGGGTCGATTTTTGGTTTATAAGCTAAGAGTTGATCAATTAATTAATCGGCTTTTCTTGCAATTAGGACTATATCTTTTACCGGTTTCGAAATGAACCTGAGTCTTTTGGCATCCTTACGAAATAGTAAAAAAAATCAAAAAATTGATCAACATTAAGTAGTCCAATGAGTTTTCGATGAATGTTCAAGTTCGCCTATGACGCAACAGTGAATATTTCTTCCAACATCCCTAGCCCATCTAGTAAAGCAATAAACGCGTCAACATGATTTATCATTTCAGTAAGTGTTTCAAACATATCTGAGACAATGTATTTTTCTCCATTTGATTTTCCGATGAGGTTTTCGTCTGCCAACATTTATGGAATGATCCCCAAAACTTGACTGCTACCTTCCTACACGGCCTTTGAAACATATCATATCAATCCAAGATTACCACCGCCATATACTAAGTGCATGTTTCTTTCCGCCATAATTCTACCCAATTCTTTTGCATCCTCAATAAATTTTGGTTTAGTTCCTGAGATAGTTCCACAAAATACACATATATTAGTGACTCATCATCTTGAAGTTTTCTTCATCTTTTCTCTCTCTTATCTGGATGTGTCGAAGAGAGAAATGACAAGTCATATTTATGGATCCTGAAAAAGGGTGAGTAATAAAAGCACTAATACTGTAAAATGATAATTGTCAGATGAACAGTAAAATAGAGCGTGCAAGTCAGCAAATTTAGATACAGTCAGCAAAACTAAAGTAAAGGAAATCAAAACAGTAAATTAAAGTAAATCAAAATAATAATTTAAAGTAATGGAAATCAAAACAATAAATTAAAATAAAATTTATTGGTAGTTGTGATTGTGGCTTACATCTTCCTCTGGTTTTACATCCAGTAACGGCTTGAACTCCCTCTATAGGTCGAGGATATGCTTCCCATCCAATTTTCTTATAAATTGGCAAACATGGTCTTTTAAAGTCAGATTTCCGAGACTATATTGTTTTCTTTCTTTTTGAAATTGTGTATGCAAATTGCGAATTACTCAATGAATATGTCCAATAGAATGCTTCTCAAGAGTCAATGATATATCATCTAAAGACTCCTTACTCAAGACATCTTTAATGAATTGAATTTTATCTTAGCGATTAATAGACACCATTCCTAAAGAACGACAACGAGTGTTGCAGGTCCAACGTGCACATTTATAACAAACACCTACTTGTTTAGCTCTTCGTTTCTTAGAATATGTGTTTTTCCCTAAACCAGACATGTAAGAAATGGAGAAGTCAGATGACTCACCTGCTAAGCGAACCCTTGCTTCAATTACCCAACGAATATCACTTGGAATACCATTGATCATAAGAAGCCTCATTCTTTCAGTGCGTGCTTTGTAAATTTTCATCATAGCATTTTGGGGAGAGTAGGAAAATGATTGTTGAGTTTTGCGAGAGTTTCTTCCATGCCTTGATTGTCAAGTATTAGTAATTTTAGGAAACTGAAAGAACTGACTTAGAGTTAAAGAGTATTGTTATCCGTTATTTAACCGGGGTTAAAGAATCTGACAATAATAGAAAAAAAAGCTGCAATACTCAAGAAAAAAATGAACTTAGACAAATACAAAAGAAAAAAAATAACAGGTTAAAATACATCAATCACAATACACTGGG
>SKCR01041387.1:0-108627 GCA_019454045.1 Zanthoxylum bungeanum | reverse complement strand
TTTACTTGGTAAATGAAATAAAAATATATATATTAAAAATCTTTTTCTCTCTCTCACATGCAACATTCACGGTTTCTCTCATTTCCCTCTCTTTTTCCTCTCATCTTCCTCACGGCTTCACAGCCGATTTCTTCTTCATTTTTCTGGTTTCACCGAAAATTTGAGAAGCAAAATGGAAGATGTACAAGTGCTAGCACACCTTGAGTAATATATAGGTGATAGGGAAGTGTCTTCTTGAGCTTGGAAAGCTTGAAGCTTGGAGCTTCAATGGAGTCTTGCATGGCCGAAAATGGTGGAGTCCAAACCAGTCCAAACCGCACACCCCACTGTCAAGGAAAGCCATTGCCGAGCTTGGAGGGAGCTCAAAATCGCACCTTGTTCTTCATTCATCAAAACCGAAATTCAATGTGAGTATATTCCGCACCTCCTTTGATGTGTTCATATGCGTTTTTTATGCATGATTTGTGATCCTTGGGACCTTGATTTTGAACTCTTACACGCATCCCCAAAACTGATGATGCAGGGGGCCAATGATCCTGGTACGCATCCCGATAACTACAACCGACAACGGAGGCCTCTACACTGGGACGCATCCCAATATCGCTGACAATTTGGGTCACGACCCTGGGACGCATCCCCAAAACTGATGATGCAGGGGGCTAACGACCCTGGGACGCATCCCGATAACTGCAACCGACAACGGGGGGCTCGACCCTGGGACGTATCCCGATAACATTGACAATGTGGGTCACGACCCTGGGACGCATCCCCAAAACTGCTGATGATGTGGGTCATGACCCTGGGATGCATCCCCAAAACTGCTGATGATGTGGGTCACGACCCTGGGACGCATCCCCAAAACTGCTGATACTGATGCTGATGTGGATATGGGCCTCAACACTGAGACTTATCTCCAAAACTGATATTGATGTTTATGTGGGCCTCGCCCCCCGGGACTCATCCCAAAAACTGATGCTGATATGGGCCTCGACCTTGTGACTCATCCCCAAAACTGATACTGATACTGATTTGGGGCTCACCCTCGGGACTCATCCCCAAAATTGATACTGATACTGATGTGGGCCTCGCCCCCGGGACTCATCCCCAAAACTGATATTGACAATGCCGATGTGGGCCTTGCCCTAGCGACTCATCCAAAAAACTGATATTGATACTGATGTGGGCCTCGCCCCCGTGACTCATCCCTCAAACTGATACTGATGTGGGCCTCTACCTTGTGACTCATCCCCAAAATTTCTAATCATATGTGTGGGACTCGACCCTCAGACGAATCCAAAAAATGCTACTGATGTGTGGGCCTCGAACCTGGGACTCATCCCAAAACTGAAATTGATGTGGGCCTCGACCCTAGGACTCATCCCCAAAACTGATGCTGATACTGATGTGGGCCTCGTCCCCGGGACTCATCCCCTAAACTGATATTGATGTGGGCCTCGGCCCTGTGACTCATCCCTAAAACTGAAATTGATGTGGGCCTCGGCCCTAGGACTCATCCCCAAAACTGAAACTGATGTGGGCCTCGGCCTTGGGACTCATCCCCAAACTGATGCTGATGTGGGCCTCGACCCTAGGACTCACCCCCAAACTGATGCTGATGTGGGCCACAACCCTGGGACTCATCCCCAAAATTGATAGTGATGTGGACTTAGCCGACAAACTGATACTGATGTGGGACTCACCCCCAAACTGATACTGGTGGGGGCTCGCCCATATACCGATACTGACATGGGCCTCGCCCCTAAACTTATGCGGATGTGGGCCTCACCCCAAAATTGATGCTGATGTGGGCCTCGTCCCCAAGCTGATACTGATGTGGGCCTCGACCCTGGGACTCATCCCCAAAATTGTTGATGATATGTGTGGGCCTCGACCTTGGGACGCATCCCAAAACTGCTACTGGTGTGGGGCTCGACCCTGGGACTCTTCCCCAAACTGATACTGATGTGGGCCTCGGCCTTGGGACTCATCCCCAAACTAATACTGATGTGGGCCTCGGCCCACACACTGATACTGATATGGGCTCGCCCCCAAACCGATACTGATATGGACCTCGCCCCCCAAACGGAAGTGGATGTGGGCCTCGCCGCTAAACTGGTGCTGATGTGGGCCTCACCCTCGGGACTCATCCCCAAAACTGATACTGATGTGGGCCTCGCCCCCGGAGTGCCATACCTGGCAAAACTGATACTGATAATGATGTAGGCCTCGCCCCAGAGTGTCATACCTGGCAAGACTGATACTGATAATGTGATGGTTCATTTCATCATATTGTATTGCCTCTCACACGATAATCCTGATAGTTAAACATATTTATCCTCAACGGATGATCTGTGTCGAAACCATAGAACCTTCAAAGTACCTGATACAACTCAAATCCGACCGTCTGAGTGAATGATCTGAACTAGACTCCAAGTGTGTGTGTGCTAAGGCTCTTTCGCAGCTTCACCCTTAAGTAAGCCAACTCGATGATTTTATCTCGAAGAACCGGATCAGTGGGTCTAACCAACCTAGATGTCTTGATCACACTCTGTGATTACTTCCACGTACTCAACATGATATGGTTTTCTTCTTTCTTCTTTTGTCTCTTTCTTTTCTTCCTTTTCATTTGAAATTTCTTTTTCACTTTTTTCTTTTTCTCTTTTCTTTCTTTCTCTTTTTTCGACTCACATACCCTTTAAGGTAGCATTTCTCCTCATGGTGGTCCAAATACTCGCCCATGGGTAGCTTCACGCTTATTGGTTATAGGCGGTCTATTTATTCTTTTCTATTCATTGCAGAGACTTTCTTTGTTTTCAACCATATCATATATCGTAGCATAAGTTGACCAGGGTGGACATCCAGGCAAACAGTCATTCACTAATCCATCATCTCTTGAACTAGTCATCTTGCTGACTACTCAGGCTTCTACCGCTGAGATCCTGTAATCAAGTGCTCATGAGTCCAACCGAGATCAATCCATTCAGAATATCGGATGAGAGCACATCTTACACTTATAGTTTCTAAGGTTTCTCCATACAGTAAACATTGTCGTAACCGGACATATGCCTGACTATCAAAGATTTCTCTCTTTTTTTTTCACTCACTCCATGAAATTCTTCCTTTCAACCGCTGATAATGTGGGCTTCGCCCCCTGGGATCCATTCCTGAAACTACTACTGATATGGGCCTCAACCCTGGGATTCATCCCCCGAAACTGACATTGATATGGGCCTCAACCCTAGAATTCCTTCCCGAAACTGATATTGATTCATTTCTGAAACTGACTATACTATTGCTGCTTCTGATTTGCTTACATTTTCCATTTTCTCTGTTCCTTCTTGGAAACCTGTGAATAGAAAATAAAACAAACACATAAAAGAATGCAAAATATGTTACATGTTTGCATGCATGCATGTATGAATGAGTTTCCTATCCCGTTGGGTTAGGTCTTCCACCAATTCCCTTGGTGACTACTCGGTCATCCCATCCTCAAGCAAAGTACTATTTCAATCTGTCAACGTTGATCGGCTCGGTGAACTTATTCCCTTCTAAATCTGACAGTCTCATTGCCCCGTTTCCCAATTTCTCAGTGGCTATCCAGTCTTTTCTGTTTGCTTTTTCCGAGGATTCCCCGTGTTTTTAAACATCGCTGAGTATCATAGTACCAAGGTTGAATGCTTTTGTCAAATATACTCTTTTTGCAGGTTGAAATGAAGAGATTCAGGCAAGTAAGCGAAATGAACGTCTTTATAATCATTAAAAAGGTTCGAACAAGCAGATAAAGTCAATGTCTTATGATTAATGGATGTGACATCATAATTGAATGAGATTAGGAAAACAAACATCTCCATAATTTGCAACTTCGTCTTCCCCTATCTTCTTGCTTCCTTCGACCATCAGATTCTCCAAGTACAGTAGTTCTTCTTCTCATTTACTTTCCCCTTTCTGCTCTATCTCATCTTTACTATTGTTGCCCCATATCCTCAGGCGGGAAGCTTGGTGGTCGTGAGTTTGGAAGATAGTGCTGTTAGGTAGGCCGAATTTAATCATGTAGGTAGGCGGTGGGACGGAG
The DNA here is from genome assembly GCA_019454045.1 of Zanthoxylum bungeanum. Taxonomy (NCBI): domain Eukaryota; kingdom Viridiplantae; phylum Streptophyta; class Magnoliopsida; order Sapindales; family Rutaceae; genus Zanthoxylum; species Zanthoxylum bungeanum. The sequence goes on along the minus strand of SKCR01041387.1, from coordinate 104,555 downwards.
TGATAGTTAGTTAGGGGGTTTCTCTGTATGTCAGGTTGCTCTTTCTCAGGGTCAGGTATTTTGTGGCATGTTTGCTGGTGGAGGTAGAAGTATAAGTTTAGGTCAAGGTAGCGTGGCACAGGGTTTGGAAGTGGTTTAGGCTCTAAGTGATTTAGGAGTCCTTGCCTTTTTAGCTCTTCAAATACCTCTGACAAGTCTACCAATATTCGAGAATCGTCTGTTTCTGATAGGGGCAACCTCAGTGGTAGTGGGCTTGGTCCTTGAAGGTTCCTCAATGGTCTTTCCATTCTGGTTGTAAAACTTCATGTTACTGGCTATACGGGGTACGGTCAAACTGGCCATAACATTGGTTAAAACTTGCAACATCTCAATAATTTCAATTACTTTGGTCTCCAATTGATCCAGGCGGGATCCCTCATTGACTAACTTACTCATGTTGGCTGATGGTCTTCTAACAAATCTCTCTTCTCCCCCAACCCAACGGGAATCTATGATGGCTTTTTGAACACAATGGGTTAGCATGATGTATGTATGCATGAGGTGCATAAGATGCGTGTGATGTATGAAATATATAAGTTGGCCTATTATCATTTTAAAGTATTCAATCATGCTATTACTAGGTGCAAGCTTGTCCCAGTTGAAAAAGGCCCAACAGGTTTACACTTTTGCGATAACATGGCTAAACAACTTCAAATGATAAAAAACCCAAACACAAAATTGCACATCGGCATTTTAGAAGCTTTTGGCCCAATAGCTAGAAAGCACGGACTCGTCTCAGTTTAAATGGCCGAACAAGCCCATACCTCATGACAAAAAGTCCAACTGAATTTAAATGACGATGGTCCTAAACATAAATATAAAGAAACAATTTCTACAGAGTGGCCCATCGGTATTTTAGCCCAATTGTCATAAGATACGAACTCATCCCAGTTTAAATGGTTCAACAAGTTCACATTTCTGACAAGCAGTCCAACTGAATCCAAATGATGATGGTCCCTAAACACAAGCACAAGGAAATAGTTTCTATTGGTCATACAACTATGGTCTATGCGGGTTCTGTTGGTTACTATAATTAGTCCCAAGGAAATATTAAGCTCATGAAATACAACAATGAATATATATAATAAACTTGAAGCATGGCGGAATCATACTTACAAAGCTTTTGTGATGAAAAGATGAACAAAGGTTGAAGCTCCAAGATCCTTTAAGTTTCGGCCAAGAGAAGAAAAGAGTTGAAAGCTCCAAGTTTTGTGTATTCCAAGCTCCAAGGTGGTTTCCCTATCACCTCATTTGATCCCTTGCTTGTGCTAGCAAAAATGGAGAATGAGAAAACAATTTTCTGCCTTGTTGGTGCAGCTCACGGCGTGAGCAAGAGAGGAAGAGAGGAGAGTGTTTCACTTTTGATTTTCTTTCCTTTGCATGCCAAAAAACGTGTATGACCAAGGAAAATGAAAAGTGAAGTGATATCTAATACCAAAAGAATTTTTTAATGCAAAAAATCCTTCCAAAACCGTGCATGGCTTTCCCTCCAAAATGAATCCATCATTTGCTATCATTACCATACTTTGAGATAAGAGACAATGCATCATCCCTTAAAGGTGACTAGATACATTCATTATCTATTCGTATTAAGTAATGAGATATCGCGATGTGATTTGCGGATATCACTCGATTCAAAATACGAATGTGTCCACAAACACTTTCGGGCTCGGTTTCGTCAATTCCGAATTAACGAATTTCCGTCGCGACGTGAATTAAATAATTACGCCTTGCGAAATTACTATTCAGTTCGCTAATGAATTAATTCTAAATTAATTCGTTTGCCCGAATTAAAATCTGATTTTAATTCCGCGTCGAAATCTAATTTCGTTTAATAATATATCGAATATATTATTTTATCGATTAATCCCAAATTAATCGATCTCCCTCTCTCTCCTAATAAGGCATTTTATCCAAGATAAAGTTTCTCCGTTATTAATCCAAGATTAACAAAGTTCGCATCAAACATCATAGGTGAATCTTCAGAAAGCGACCCAAGAGATCTCCGGATATGTTGGCAGTAAATACGGTCGTTGGATAATCCAAACACGTACGTACCTTGTACTACATTTTTACCGATTATAAGACAAGGTTGGCTTCTAGCAAAGCGCCATGCCTACCCAATTCTCCAGAAATATTCTTACTGGAATATTAGATCTATATCAAGCGTAGTATACCGTAGTATTGCGTACATCGATCCAGTATCGGACGATCACATGTTAGGCCTGGGGCTGGAAATGTGCCTGCCCCGTACGAAACATATATCGGACATCAAGCAACTAGTCTCTTTAAATCGGGCAATACTGACCTAGTCATATTGTCCCGACGGTTGCAACCTTTTATAGAGCACTAGTTTTGTATCCTGCGTGATCATCAACTCCATATGTCTGAAGTGACACTTCCATCTTGACATCACACCCAGTGCACTACGATTCCTGATAAACCCAGAAGAGGTGAACACAGAACCAGTTAAGGTCCCCCAACCACCAAAACCAAAGTTTACCTATTGTCGCAAGTACTAGCGATGCAAGTCTCAGGTTAAGACCATATACACCTACCCTGATGCGGCCTCCCATAGACACGCAGACATACTACCAATGGGATTCCGCGGGGTCTATCCAGAGCGAAGCTGTTTTCGTACCATCGGTAAAACACAACCTCATATCGCACTTGCATAAGTATCCTATACTTAAATATATGAGAACTATGTCGTTGTGCCCTCACAACATGCACAAGTGCAATACTAGTCTATTCCGCATTATCGATGTCCGATCTCGATAATACTCCGACTAGGGATATTTAATGATTTAAACCTTTATGTATTGATACTGTCTCATATCATCTCAATACGGAATTAATCATATGGACTTTCGCCATTTATATATTAAAGTAAATAAATTACAAAACGGCAAAAGGCAATTTCATTATCACATAGTTAATTTTGTACAATAATACAATATCATTTACAAAACAGTGACGCTATGGGTCATAATGTCTAACAATCTCCCACTTGGCCTATAGCCAGTCACTCAAGCATCTAATACCTGAACTATGTATATGTCGTTCAAACACTTGCGGATAAACAGCTTTCGTCAGCGGATCTGCAATGTTGTTATCTGATGCGACCTTCTCGATTTTTACATCGCCACGATGTATAATCTCCCGAATCAGATGGTAATGCCGAAGAACATGCTTGGATCGTTGATGAGACCTCGGTTCCTTAGCTTGTGCTATAGCCCCGTTATTGTCACAATACAATAGAACGGGCTCAGCTGCTAACGGAACTACTCCTAATCCAATTAGGAACTTTCGGATCCAAACGGCCTCCTTTGCTGCTTCCGACGCAGCAATATACTCCGCTTCTGTCGTTGAATCGGCAACAGTGTCTTGCTTGGAAGATTTCCAGCTCACTGCTCCGTTATTCAAACAAAAAATGTAGCCGGATTGCGACTTGAAGTCGTCCTTGTCGGTTTGGAAACTTGCATCGGCATACCCAGATACCACAAGTTCTCCTTCTCCGTAAATTAAGAAAGCATCCTTAGTTCGTCTAAGATACTTAAGGATATTCTTAACTGCCATCCAGTGACCTTCACCTGGATCGGCCTGATAGCGACTGCACATGCTCAAAGCATATGACACATCAGGTCGTGTACATATCATGGCATACATGATCGATCCGACTGCCGAGGCGAACGGTATCCGACTCATGTTATCCTCTCTTCTTGAGTCTTAGGACACATGTCTTAGACAGAGAGTGGTACCAGTAACATTGGATCAATCCCTTCTTGGATTGATCCAGTGAAATCGCTTCAACACTTTGTCAATATATGTACTCTGGAGAGTCCAAGCAGCTTTCTTAGATCTATCGCGGTAAGATCTTTATCTCCCAGAATAAAGGCTGCTTTCCAAGATCTTTCTGTTTGGACATTATGACCCATAGCGTCACTATTTGCACAGATCATTGTGTTGTTGTAGCAAATTAACTATGTGACAAAGAAATTGCACTCTCATCATTTGTGATTAGATCACCATAGATATATAAATGAAGAGAGGTCCCTATGATTAGTACCCTGGACTGAGAATGATATGAGACAGTATCAGTCCCCGAAGGTTTAATCATTAAATATCCCTAGCCGTAGTATTATCGAGACTGGACATCGATAATGCGGAATAGGCTAGTATTGCACTTGTGCGCGTTTGTGAGGGCACAACGGCATAGTTCTCATATATATAAGTATTGGATACTTATGCAAGTGCGATAGGAGGTCGTGTTTCACCGATGGTACGGGAAACAGCTTCGCTCTGGATAGACCCCTCGGAATCCCATTGGTATTATGACTATGTGTCTATGGGAGGCCGAAATCAAGGTAGGTGTGTGTATAGTCTTAACCTGAGACTTGCATCGCTAATACTTACGATAATCGATAAACTTTGGTCTTTGGTGGTAGGGGGCTTTAACCGGTTCTGTGTACACCACTTCTGGGTTTATCAGAGAGTCGTAGAGTATTGGGTGTGATGTCAAGATGGAAGTGTCACTTCAGTCATATTGGAGATGATGTCACGCAGGATACGGTATTAGTGCTCTTGAGTGTTGCGCAACCAATCGGGATATTGTGACCAGGTCATGTATATCCGATTATAGAGATAGTTACCAGACATCCGACATGTGCTTCGGACGGGGCAGACACTTATCCAGCCCCAGCCCTAGCACGTGATTATCCGATACTGGGCCGATATACACAATACTACGGTATACTACGCTTGATACAGATCTATATATTCCTGTAAGAATATTTCTGGAGAATTGGGTAGGCATGGCGCTTTGCTAGAAGCCAACCTTGTCTTGTAAATCGATATAAACGTAGTACGAGGTACTTACGTGTTCGGACAGTCCGACGATCGTATTTACTGCCAACATATCCGGAGATCTCATGGGTCGCTTCCTGAAGATTCACCGATGACGTATTACTCGCACTTTGATTAATCTGGGATTAATTAGAAGAGAGAGATAGAATTAATCTGGGATTAATTCGATGAGAGAGAAAATTAATCTGGGATTAATTGCGGAGATATTTTATCTGGGATAAAATATTAATTAAAGAGAGAGAACGATTAATTTGGAATTAATCGATAAAATAATATATTCGATATATTATTAGAAATTGGATTTCGACGCGGAATTAAAATTAGATTTTAATTCGGGCGAACGAATTAATTTAGAATTAATTCGTTAGCGACGTGAATAGTGAATTCGCTAGGCGTAATCACTTAATTACGACGCGACGGAAAATTCGTTAATTTGGAATTAGCGAACCCGAGCCCGAGAGTGATTGCGAGCGCATTCGCATTTCGAATTCGAGCGCGGCACGCAAGTCACATCAAGCGTCAAATCGCTAGTCGCGTCAATCGTCAAATCAATTGTCACTTTGAGTGATGTGACTTGACAATATGTCACTTTATTAAAGTGATTGTGATGTGACTTAAAGTAAAAGTTGAATGATGAATTGAAAAAAAAGCTTTGCTTTTTTGACTTTTGTACTTGGTAAATGAAAAGTTTTTGGTATTTTGATTTTATTTTGGAAATAAATACAACTATATAAAAACCATTTGCCTTTTTCTCTCTCATGCTTTCACGGTTTTCACGTGAAATATCTCTCCCTCCCTTTTCTCTTCCTTCTCCTTCACGGTTTTGGCACCGTCTTCTTCTTCTTCTTGTTCTGTTTTCTGCCGAGTAAATGAGAAGCAAGATGGAAGTTGTTGCAAAACAAGTGCTAGCACACCTTGAGTGATACATAGGTGATAGGGAAGGTCTTCATGAGCTTGGAAAGCTTGAAGCTTGGAGCTTCAATGGAGTCTTGCATGGCCGAAAATGGTGGAGTCCAAAACCAGTCCAAACCGCACAGCCCACTGCAGGAGGAGCTGCTGCCGAGCTCAATGGAGGACGAAAATGCACCTTGTCTTCTTCATTCATCAAAACCGAAATTCAATGTGAGTATATTCCGCACCTCCTTTGATGTGTTCATATGCGGTTTTTATGCATGATTTGTGATCCTTGGGACCTTGATTGAACTCTTACAATGGTATCAGAGCTTTTGATGCATGAAAACCGAATTAGGGTTCTTGAGCAAATTTGGGGCTTTTTGATTTTAGCTTGATTCTGTCTAATTGATTGTTTGAGAATGATTATATATGATTGAATTTGAGTTGTATGTAATCAATTTGATAAAAAATTGATTGGATTGATTTTCCCCAATTTGCTTATTTTTGTCAAAACTTTAATTTGGGTAAACTCGATTTAGGCATGATTTGGTTGAATTGTTTGATGCATTATGCTTGAATGAGGTTGAATTGAAGTTGTGCATGATCAATTTCAAGAAAATTGGATTAGATCAATTTTCCCCAATTCTTTAGGTTGACATGAAACTTGAAATTTGGGTAAAATGTGTTTAAGCATGTTTTAATTGAATTGGATGTTTAAGTATGCTTAGAACATGTTTAATTGAGATTGTGTGTGATCAATTCATGAAATTGGATTGGATTCAATTTTCCCCAAATTGGAGGCTTGGCCGAAAATTGGAAGACCCTAATGTCTTGGTAATTTTGTTTTGTTTGATCATTGGATGACTTAAAACAATTGGTTAATGTTGTTTTGAAGTTCAATTGGATTGAATTTTGATTTAGAACATTTTTCCCTTTTAAAGTGGCTTGGCCGAATCTTAAGGAACATGAAATTTTTGTGATTTTTTGTTTAATTCATTGGATGAATTGAATTGATTTGGGAAATTAAGATTGTGGACTCAATTGGATTGAAACCGAATCGAATTGAAAAACCCCTAATTGCCGAGACTTGAAAGCATGTTAATTGGGTTTGATTTTAATTGAATTGTGTTGGACACTATTTGGTTGTTAAAGTGCATGATTAATTAGGCTAATTGATGTTTTAGAAATGTTAATTGGGTAATTGATTGTGTATTACACTTAGGTTAATTAATTGTGAAATTTGGAATTTTATAAGTTAATTAATTGGGCTTGATTTTGGAAATTGGGCTTGTTAGGTTGTAATTGGGCTTTTGGGCTTTGTTGTAACAAAGTTGGGTTTAGGCAAAATTGGTTGGATCCAATTAGGCCCAAAACCGAATCCAAAAGGTCCAATTATGACTTAATGGACCTTAATTATTTAATTGGGCCTATGGGCCAAAATTAATTTAAAGGCTTATGGGGTAACTCCCGGATTGGATTTTGGTTGTTCGGTTTGACCCGAGTTGACCAAAAGTCCACGCCTTATAGAAATTAATTAAAAGCCCATTGGACTTTAATTAAATAAAACATTAGATGTTAATCGGGCTTTGAGACCCGTTGCGATTAAATTTGGAATTTAAGTCGTAAAGGTTCGTTAATAAAAGTGTAATATTTAATTTAGAATTAAATAATGAATTAGAATTAAATACGTATTAAATTGGATTTAATTATGTGTATTTAATTTAATTCGTAGAAATTGTACTTTGAGTACGTGTTCGCAATACGAGTTTGACTCGAAACAAATCAAATCTTTGTTTGAACATTGGATGATCACTAATAATCAAGATTAATTAATTTGATTGATTGATTGATAACATGCTTGTATGAATACATGGTTGTGATGTTTGAATAATGTATATCGGATGGATATTAGTCGGGTTGGGCGATTTTGGAAATTGTAATAAATTTGATTTATTAAATTGGACCTGCGTGTCCAGCCTTATCTCCTATTTCTTTGTATTCTCTTCTCACCTATTCCCCTCCATGTAAAAGAGGTTTCTTTAGAAGTGTAGTGTAACGGGTAGAAGTAGAATATACAAGTGCTAGCTTGAGGAGAGAGAAAGTGAGAGATTTGATCTAGGATCAATGTGTTAAGTATCCATCCGCATATCATTATTATTTATTTCATACTCGCTTTATTATGTATTTAGAATGCATGTTTAAGGGTGTATGATGATGAGACCTTAACAAAGATAATTAAATTGGTAGCCAATTTGCACGCGAAAAACCCTCGTTTATATTAGCAAATATCCTTCCATTGATGATTCTTGTTCAAGATCCGAAGTTGGCATTGGTTTGTTTTGACCAAAGTCAAGACCTTTGTCAATCAAGGAGTTTAAGGCTTTTTTGTATATGTCATGAGTTTTGTTGCATATCGGTGTCTTGTCCAAATCGTGATTTTATTGACCAAGTCAGATCACTTTTTGTCCAATGACATTGATTACGAAACTTTCCTCGTCAATGGGTCCGCTTAACTGGAATCATTAGGTTTGTTTTTGGCCAAAGCCAAGGCCTAGATGATTCAGAGGATAGGGTTAGGAAAATGTAATGGATACATTGACATTATACATATGTTTCGGACTTGGATGTCCACCTAACCGGATCTAGAATTGGATGAGATCCAATTGATCTGTGAGATCTACCTAGTTAAATAGCATACAGCTTTTTATTGGCCAAAGTCAGGGTTGTGTGTTATTTAACGGGATCCTAGCCCACTAGGAAACGCGGTTTCCCGAGTACTCCACAGAGGGTTAGAGGCTCGACGAAAAATAGTGGGAGGCAAGTATTGAATTTGCAACATTCGTTCGAATACTCGCTAAACACGCTCATTTTATTTTATTTCGTCATTATATTAAATGTTAGTTAGACTAATATTTAAATTGTTGTTTTAATAAACAGTTGGACTGTATTATACTTGATTATATATAATTGGATTATATTAATCAATATATTTGAATTAATTAATTTCAGTTTACAGTTGATTTTATAATTGGATTATAGTAATCAATGTAATTGAGGTTAATTAATTTGGATTATATTTGATTATATAGTTGGACTATTATAATCATTATAATATAAATAGTACCACTAATCGTTGGTTAAATAGTTGGACTATTGTAATCAAGATAAGAAATTGAAAAGTTGGATATTTAAAATATAATCTGGGATTAAAATATTTTAAATGATTTAATTTTCAAATTGGGAAATAATAATAGGTTACTTTATTTGATAAAATAACTTATTATACCTTAAGCCCAAAATTAAGCAATATAAGTAGAGCATAAAATCTTTGGAAGATTTATGTGATGATGACTTTAATGCTTAATTTAATATACTTGTCATAAATCTAATTTTTTGATTTAAGAAGTATTAAAATTGCAATTATAATTCTTGGAGAATTAATTGACTATTCTAGAGGAGATAAGTCAAAGTTTGCAATTGGGCATGTAGCACGAGGTGCACATCGTTTCGATATTCTAAAAACCCAAGGCTTGGCCTAAGGTTCCTAAAATATTGAAAAGGATAATTGACATATACCAAAGTGACTGCCATTTGGATATGGAAGACACGAAGGAATTAAAGAAAGGGCGAGGCTCTGACTTTAAATATATTTGTCTAAGTTATGTTCACTACTAGTATTGAAATTAGATTTTAAATACTTAGTGTGGACATAAAATATATATGTATTGATATTCAGAATCTGCTTTGAGCAGGATACTGACTTCAAGCTGAGATTACTCTGCGAATCGGAAACGGGACGAAAGTCGCTGTTTCGACCGTAGATACCTAAGTTTAGGAAACTACCCTTTGGGTGTGTACTTAAATTAGGAACTGTTATAATGTAACTAGTTTGACTAGAAACATTATCTCTTTATCAGTGTTTACCCACTGCGGGTGAACCTTTATATTCTAAACACTAAAGTGTTTTATTATATAAAGATGATACTGAGATAAATACATTAGATGTAAATAACAGAATTTATATTTTGAATATAATAAAATCTCAAACATATAAATGACAAATAAATAGCTCAAATTGATTTGATCAATAGAGACTTATTTATGGCATTGTTGTCTAGGACACAATTAAACGAGACACGTCAGTTGACGGTGTGTCCGAACTAAAAACCGAATTTTGTTGGACATGATTAGGTTTTTCACGAGTCGCTCTGAGCTACTTTCCTTCAACAGGATATGTATTAACAGTGCAAAACTTATTTAGAATAAGGTTCCATGTAAATCTGTTTGACAGATATCATATAGGATATGAACAGGAAAGAAACGAGGTTTCTCATTCCTGATAATTTGGGTATGCCAGGCATAAAGTTTGGATGATACCAAACTAAGACCCAAATTGGATTAGTGCCAATATAGGTTATCCTAAGGGAAACCATAAGTATAGTACTTATAAATCCCACATGAGAACAATGTGATTGTTGCTCACCATGCGGTTTTCCTGAGAGGAATACCGATATGCAGTGGTCAGTGGGGAGGATAGTGATACTCGATGAAAATCGGAGTAATACTATTCAAGCACGAAGTCCTTAATGGAACACAAACAGTTCATCAATGATGAATCTGTACCATTAATCTTCAAATACACAAGAAAATTCGTAGATCGGATAGAGTCAGAAAACAACCTAGGGTATGGGTTTCTGATCTAACCTCATTAAGATGTCAATCTTATGGAGGGTATACCATCCGACTACGTTTTGAGGAAGTGATACGAGGTATCGACTCCCTATTATGGCAAAGTGCCATGAATCCGAAATGGATTCCATGTATAACAACTATTTTGGATACTAGTTGTTGTACCATAAGGCATTGTGCCTATGGTACATTAAACGTCTTCAAGGAAGACATACATGGATGGCAACATACCAACGTACAAAGCTAGGCTTTTGACGGAAAGGTATCGTTATCAACATTGTGTTAATAACGGTTCAACCTTTTACCTGTTGCCATGGTAAATCCATTTTGAAGATGCTTGTTGATAACTGTATATTTCATTTATGAAATATGTCAGTTACAAATCAAAATCGCTTTCCTGAAAAGGAAACCTTTTGGAGAATGTTTACAACATTCTGACGATTTTGTATAACCGACAAACAAGGTTTGCGGATTATTCAATCCATGTTTGGATTGAAGCAAGCATAGGGTTCTTGGAACTGACGTTTTGAAATAATCATAATGGTTTATGATTTAACTCAAAACGAAATAATTCTTGTGTATATAAGGAGGTTAGTGGGAGGGCGCACTGACAGTGAAAATTCCCATAAAGCTATTGTCGAAAGCTTGGCTTTCATAGAAATTCTCCGTAGAATTCTGGGGAGTAACAACCTTTATTCAAGGAATAAAGATCTACTGGGATAGATTTGAGTTGTTAACACTCTCTGGGAAATTGTACATTTAAAATGTACTTGTATTGGTGTCTCATACGCTTCGAGCATATGGAGTCACGATCAGGTCAATCCAAGTGATAGTCACTGGATTGAAGTTGAGAACATCTGTTAGTATCTCAGAGAACTAAAGATGCTATCTTAAACTATGAGAAGGAGAACTTGTAGTGACTGGGATCACTACTGCAAGTTTCCAAACAATTAAAATACTGCGGTACTATAAAGTTTGAACACTGGGACAGTGAGCTGGAAATCTTCCTAGCAAGATAACTGTTGCCGAATAAACAACAAATGCGGATTATTGCTGCAGCTGAGGCAGCAATAGAAGCCATTTGGATCGATAATAATCTAATTAGATTAGATAAAGTTCTGTTAGCAGCTGAGCTAGGCGTCAGCACAGGCTAAGGAATTAAAGGTCTCATCGACGATCCAGATATATACTTCTATATCATCTGATTCGTTCGGATCATACATCGTGGCGATGTGATGATCGTGTAAATCGCGTCAGACGATAAACAAACAAATCCGCTGACGAAAACCTTTCCTCAGCAATTTGAGCGAACCGTACATAGTTCAGGTGTAGGGACTTGAGTGACTGGCTACGTGCCAAGTGGGAGATTGTTGGACATTATGACCCATAGCGTCACTATTTGCACAGATCATTGTGTTGTTGTAGCAAATTAACTATGTGACAAAGAAATTGCACTCTCATCATTTGTGATTAGATCACCATAGATATATAATGAAGAGAGGGTCCCTATGATTAGTACCTGGACTGAGAATGATATGAGACAGTATCAGTCCCCGAAGGTTTAATCATTAAATATCCCTAGCCGTAGTATTATCGAGACTGGACATCGATAATGCGGAATAGGCTAGTATTGCACTTGTGCGCGTTTGTGAGGGCACAACGGCATAGTTCTCATATATATAAGTATTGGATACTTATGCAAGTGCGATAGGAGGTCGTGTTTCACCGATGGTACGGGAAACAGCTTCGCTCTGGATAGACCCCTCGGAATCCCATTGGTATTATGACTATGTGTCTATGGGAGGCCGAAATCAAGGTAGGTGTGTATAGTCTTAACCTGAGACTTGCATCGCTAATACTTACGATAATCGATAAACTTTGGTCTTGGTGGTAGGGGGCTTTAACCGGTTCTGTGTACACCACTTCTGGGTTTATCAGAGAGTCGTAGAGTATGGGTGTGATGTCAAGATGGAAGTATCACTTCAGTCATATTGGAGATGATGTCACGCAGGATACGGTATTAGTGCTCTTAAGTGTTGCGCAACCATCGGGATATTGTGACCAGGTCATGTATATCCGATTATAGAGACTAGTTACCAGACATCCGACATGTGCTTCGGACGGGGCAGACACTTATCCAGCCCCAGCCCTAGCACGTGATTATCCGATACTGGGCCGATATACACAATACTACGGTATACTACGCTTGATACAGATCTATATATTCCTGTAAGAATATTTCTGGAGAATTGGGTAGGCATGGCGCTTTGCTAGAAGCCAACCTTGTCTTGTAAATCGATATAAACGTAGTACGAGGTACTTACGTGTTCGGACAGTCGACGATCGATTATTTACTGCCAACATATCCGGAGATCTCATGGGTCGCTTCCTGAAGATTCACCGATGACGTATTACTCGCACTTTGATTAATCTGGGATTAATTAGAAGAGAGAGATAGAATTAATCTGGGATTAATTCGATGAGAGAGAAAATTAATCTGGGATTAATTGCGGAGATATTTTATCTGGGATAAAATATTAATTAAGAGAGAGAACGATTAATTTGGAATTAATCGATAAAATAATATATTCGATATATTATTAGAAATTGGATTTCGACGCGGAATTAAAATTAGATTTAATTCGGGCGAACGAATTAATTTAGAATTAATTCGTTAGCGACGTGAATAGTGAATTCGCTAGGCGTAATCATTTAATTACGACGCGACGGAAAATTCGTTAATTTGGAATTAGCGAACCCGAGCCCGAGAGTGATTGCGAGCGCATTCGCATTTCGAATTCGAGCGCGGCACGCAAGTCACATCAAGCGTCAAATCGCTAGTCGCGTCAATCGTCAAATCAATTGTCACTTTGAGTGATGTGACTTGACAATATGTCACTTTATTAAAGTGATGTGATGTGACTTAAAGAAAAGTTGAAATGATGAAAGCCTTTTGCTTTCTTGGACTTTTGTACTTGGTAAATGAAAAGTTTTTGGTTTTTTGATTTTATTTGGAAATAAAATACAAATATAAGAAAAACATTTGCCTTTTTTCTCTCTCATGCTTCACGGTTTTCACGTGAAATGCTCTCCTCCCTTCTTTTCCTCTCCTTCACGGTTTTGCAACAGTCTTCTTCTTCTTCTTTGTTCTGTTTTCTGCCGAGTAAATAGAGAAGCAAGGATGACGTTTTTTGTTGCAAAAACAAGTGCTAGCACACCTTGAGTAATATATAGGTGATAGGGAAGTGTCTTCTTGAGCTTGAAAGCTTGAAGCTTGGAGCTTCAATGGAGTCTTGCATGGCCGAAAATGGTGGAGTCCAAAACCAGTCCAAACCGCACAGCCACTGCATGGAGGAGCTGCTGCCGAGCTCAATGGAGGACGAAAATGGTGTCTTCTTCATTCATCAAAACTGAAATTCAATGTGAGTATATTCCGCACCTCCTTTGATGTGTTCATATGCGGTTTTTGTGCATGATTTTGATCTTGGGACTTGATTTTGACACTCTTACACTTTCATAGAGAATTTTAATGAAAGCCAGCTTCACCGACGTAGCATGGGAAGTCATTGCCTATAAGCAATACATCGTCGACATAAAGGACAATAAAAGTCAGTGCTCTCCCCACAACCTTCTTGTATACACAAGGGTCATCTTAGTTTGTACGAAATTAATTCTTTATGATTCATCAAAACGCTGATTCCATGACCATGATGCTTGCTTCAATCCATAAATGGATCGATTTAACTTACAAACCTTGTTTGCAAGTCTAGGTACGATAAAACCGTCAGGCTGTTGCATATAAACATCCTCCAAAAGGTTTCCGTTAAGGAAAGCGGTTTTAACGTCCATCTGCCATATCTCGTAATCGAAATATGCAGCTATTGCAAGCATTATCCGAATGGATTTAATCATGGCAACGGGTGAGAAGGTTTCGTCATAATCAACACATATTGTTGACAATACCCCTTTGCAACAAGCCTAACTTTGTATGTTTGCACGTAGCCATCCATGTCGGTCTTCTTCTTGAAGATCCATCTGCATCCAATAGGTTTTACACCTTCTGGTTCATCAACCAGTGTCCAAACTTGGCTGGCATACATGGAATCCATCTCAGACTTCATGGCTTCTTGCCATAAAGCGGAATCAATATCTTGTATTGCTTCCTCATACGTAGACGGTTCATTATCCTCAATAAGATTAATATCCACATGAGGCGAGATCAGGTACCCATACCTCTCAGGTACTGTCCTGACTCTCTCCGACCTACGCGGTCCTTGTGTATATGAAGGTTGTGGTACAAGCTCATCCTAGATGGTCTGTTCATGTTCCGTCGTTGATTCATTGCCAGGAACAGTATCACCACGATTTTCATCGAGCTCCACTTTCCTCCCACTTACCACTGCATCTAAGAAATCCTTTTCAAGGAAAAATACATGTAGAGCAACAAATACTTTGTTCTCTTGCGGGTGATAGAAGTAATATCCTTTGGTTTCCCTAGGATATCCTACGAAAAGGCATTTATCAAATTTGGGTTCTAATTTGGTACCTTCCAAACGTTTAACATATGCCCAGCAACCCCAAATCTTCAGGAAAGAGAAACCCGGTTTCCTTCCTGTCCATATCTCGTATGGAGTCTGTTCAACAGACTTTGACGGAACCTTAATTGCGGTGTTCCAGGAGGAGTCCATTGTGAAAGAATATCATGTTCTTTCAAGTAATCTTGAAACTCATAACTTAAGTATTCGCCACCACGGTCCGACCGTAATGTCTTAATACTCTTGCCTGTTTGTTTTTCAACTTCGTGTCGAAACTCTTTGAATTTCTCAAAGGTTTCCGACTTGTGCATCGTTAGATACACATAACCGTAACGTGATGCATCATCTGTAAAGGTTACGAAGTATCGATATCCACCTCTAGCCTAGCTAGACATGGGCCCACATACGTCACTATGAACGAGGGCTAACAGTTCTGTGGCACGTTTACCTTTACCGCTAAAAGGTGATTTAGGCATTTTGCCTAAAAGACAAGATTCGCAGACATCATATGAATTAGGATCAAATCCGTCCAAGTACCCACTCTTCGAAAGTGTGGATATGCGAGTCTTGTTAATGTGTCCTAGACGACAATGCCACATGTAAGCTTCATCTTTTAGATTACTCCTTTTGAGCCTTTTGTTTGTCATTTTGTGTTTAGGAGATCATTTACATTCAAAATATAAAGACCATTATTTGCAACAACAGTGCAAATTTCTGCATCATTTTTATATAAATAACACCCAGTGTTTCTAAATACAAAAGTGTACCCATGCTGGGTTAACAAAGATACAGATATAATATTCCTAGTTAAACTAGGTATATAATAACAGTTCAAAAGTTTAAGTACATGCCCTGAGGGCAGTTCCAAAACAAAAGTCCCTACAGCCAAAACAGCAACTGGTGTTCCGTTTCCGACTCGTAGGTCAACCTCCCCTGAAGCCAGCATCCTGCTATTCTGCAGATCCTGCAAATCAGTACAAATATGAGCAGCACAACCAGAATCAAAAATCCAATTTTTAAGACTAGAAGTAGTCATATTTATTTCAATAACAAACATACCAGAGGCTGGTGCCTTGCTTGCCTTGATATCCTCCTTGTGTCCCTTGCCCATTCGGTAGTTACGTTTCCAGTGACCCTTCTTGCCGCAGTTGAGGCAGACATCTTGAGACTTGTCCCTAGGCTTCCCAGAAGCTTTTGTCACTTGCCTTTACCCTTTTTCTTATGTTTCTTCTTCCTCACCCCTCCAGTAGCTTTGGGCCCAGCCTTTGGCCTCTGAGAGGTCGATGCAAAGTGCACCTCGCGCTTGCCCCCTTTTGGGAGTTCTTTTTCAGACTCCTTCAAATGGATAACAATTCTCCAAGAGTGTCATCCGTATCCATCAACTTGTAGTTGATTATGATTTGTTTCCAAGTATCAGGAAGTGACTGTAAGATCATATCTATGTCAGCTCAGCCTCCAAGACTATTCCCATATTGGCCACTCATCAATATCGGCGATCATTTGAGCCCCGTGGGCCTCAACTGATGCGCCTTCAGTCATTCGGGCACGGAAGAGTTTCTTCACCAACTCATATCTCCCCATCCGCTTATTGGAGCGGTGGAGATCTCGCAGTCTAGCCATCATATTATAAGGATCCAAGTCCCTATTTTGGCGACGAAAGTGCTGAGTCATCGAAGCTAACATAATAGCCTGAGCTGTGTCACAATCACTGCTGTGAGTTTTCCATAACTCCAGCTCAAGTGGGTCAGTGGGCTTAGGCGGGAGAGGTATCTGTATATAGTGTACAGCATCCTCTCAGCCCCAAGGACTATCCTCAGGTTCATTTCCCATCAGCAAAGTTTGTGCCCTTAAAGACATTGTCACCCATGATGTATCTCGGACATTTCCTTTGCCTGCCATCTATACATACTACGATAGTCTCAACTATCTAGTTAACGATAAAGTGGGTACAGTCAAACTGTTACAAAAAATAACAATGTATTAGTCCAACTAATTATAATAAATAGACGAAATAATTTTGAAGAACGCGTAAGGCAAAGTATCTGAATGAAATTGCAAATTCACATACTAGCCTCCCACTATTTTCATCAAGTCTCTAACCCTCTGTTGAGAACGTCGGGAAATCCTATTTCCTAGTGGGCTAGGATCCCGTTAAATAACACACAACCTTGACTTTGGCCAACAAGCTGTATGCTATTTAACTAGGTAGATCTCACAGATCAATTGGATCCAATCCAATTCCTAGATCCGGTTAGGTGGACATCCAAGTCCTAAACATATTGCGTATGCCAATGTATCTAATACATTTTCTAACCATATCCTCCGAATCATCTAGGCCTTGGCTTTGGCACAACAAACCTAATGATTCCAGTTAAGCGGGACCCATTGACAATGATAGTTTCGTAATCAATGTCGTTGGACAAGAAGTGATCTTGACTTTGGCCAACAAATCACAACTTGGACAAGACACCGATGTGGAACAAAACTCTCATGATTCAAGTACATCTAATTGACAAGGTCTTGACTTTGGCCAACAAACCAATGCCAATCGGATCTTGAACAAGAATCATTCAATGGAAGGATAATCGCTTAATATAGATTGAGGGATTTTTGCGTAATTGGCAACTTTATTATCTTTGTTAGGTCTCATCAACATACACCCTTAAGCATGCTTCTAAAACATCATAAAGCGCGTAAAGTAAATTAATAGTGATATACGGATGGATATAAAACATAACTTGTTCCTATAACAAATCACTCCCTTTCCTCTCCCCGCTAGCACTATTCTACTACTACCCAATTACATAATACAATAAGAGAAACCTCATTTGCATTGAGGGGAATTAGGTGAGAAGAGAATACAAAGAGATAAAAGAGATAAGGTTGGACACCAGGTCCAATTTATAAATTCTAAATTTACAATAATTTCTAAAATTACCCTTTCCCTTCTAATATCCATCCGATATACACTATTCATTCATCACATACATATATATTCAAACAAGACATGCTTTCACAACCAATCTAATCCAATTAATTAGTCTTTGTTTAAATGATCACCCAATGTTCAAACAACGGTTTTGATTTTGCGCGAGTCGAACTCGTTTGAGAATAAGTACATAAGGTACGAATTTACGAATTATATCGAACTACTTATTAAATCTAATTTAATTCGTATTCAATACTAATTCAATTATTTAATTCCAAATTAAATGTTTACACTTTTAATGTGCTTTAAAGATTTAGATTCTAAATCTAATCTAATTGGGTCTCAAAGCCCAACCAACATCCAATGTTTGTTTAATCAAAGTCCGATGGGCTTTCAATTGATTTATTAAGGCTTGGGCTTTGGTCAATGTGGGTCAAACCCAATTACCAAGCCCAAATAAGGAATCACCCTTAAGTGCCACAAAATCAATTTCAAGCCCATAAGGCCCAATTAAACATAAAAGCCCATTAATTAAATTTTAATATTCCAAATTTTAAAATTCAATTGATTAAAGTGTAATAGCATGATTAATTCATTAAATCAAATATTTCAAAAATACCAATTTAATTTATTATTCATCAATTGTTCAAAACACTTGTCTAACATTTATTTGAACAAAATTAAGTCCTTTAACATGTCATGTTGTATTCGGCCAAGAGAGATTTTTGCGGTTCGATATGTTTTCAATCCAATTGAATTACTAATCTAACATACATATAGATTTTAGGTCATCCAATGAACTTGAAAGCAAAAATTCAATAATAGTGAAAAGACCTCATTTTCGGTCAAGCATCAACTTTAGGAAAAAAATCATCCAATGTTTTTCTCAAAATTGAACATGTATTACATCAAATATCATACATTTAATCATGCTTAAGTTATCCAATAACCTTGTGCATGAAAAATTCCAAATCTTCAAATGACCTACATATTCGGCCAATGCATCAATTTTGGGGAAAAAATATCCAATACAATTTTCTCAAATTGATCATGTATCACTTCATATTACAAACATTTAAGCACACTCAAATGATCCAATGAACTTGTGCATGCAAAAATTCAACTTAATGGAAGTGCCTCACATTCGGCCAAGACATCAATTTTGGGGAAAAATCATCCAATGCATTTTTCTCAAAATTAATCATGTATTATATCAAATATCATACATTTAAACATGCTTAAGTTATCAAATAAGCTCATGCATGAAAAATTCCAATCCAATGGAAGCACCTCCACATTCGGCCAAGGTTACATTTTTGGGGAAAAATCATCCAATGAATTTTTCTCAAAATTGATTCCATATAATATCATTCTATATACATGTAAGCATACTCATTCATCAAATTCACAAGAACATGCTTCAATCAATTTTACCCAAATTTTAACCTAATATATTTCATGCTTAAACCTAGCTCAATGATACCATTGTTGGTTACTATAATTAGTCCCAAGGAAAGATTAAGCTCATGAAATACAACAATGAATATATATAATAAACTTGAAGCATGGCGGAATCATACTTACAAAGCTTTTGTGATGAAAAGATGAACAAAGGTTGAAGCTCCAAGATCCTTTAAGTTTCGGCCAAGAGAAGAAAAGAGTTGAAAGCTCCAAGCTTTGTGTATTCCAAGCTCCAAGGTGGTTTCCCTATCACCTCCTTTGATCCCTTGCTTGTGCTAGCAAAAATGGAGAATGAGAAAATAATTTTCTGCCTTGTTGGTACAGCTCACGGCGTGAGCAAGAGAGGAAGAGATGAGAGTGTTTCACTTTTGATTTTCTTTCCTTTGCATGCCAAAAACGTGTATGACCAAGGAAAATGAAAAGTGAAGTGATATCTAATACCAAAAGAATTTTTTAATGCAAAAAATCCTTCCAAAACCGTGCATGGCTTTCCCTCAAAATGAATCCATCATTTGCTATCATTACCATACTTTGAGATAAGAGACAATGCATCATCCCTTAAATGTGACTAGATAAATTCATTATCTATTCGTATTAAGTAATGAGATATCGCGATGTGATTTGCGGATATCACTCGATTCAAAATACGAATGTGTCCGCAAACACTTTCGGGCTCGGTTTCGTCAATTCCGAATTAACGAATTTCCGTCGCGACATGAATTAAATAATTACGCCTTGCGAAATTACTATTCAGTTCGCTAATGAATTAATTCTAAATTAATTCGTTTGCCCGAATTAAAATCCGATTTTAATTCCGCGTCGAAATCTAATTTCGTTTAATATATATCGAATATATTATTTTATCGATTAATCCAAATTAATCGATCTCCCTCTCTCTCCTAATAAGGCATTTTATCCAAGATAAAGTTTCTCCGTTTTTAATCCAAGATTAACAAAGTTCGAATCAAACATCATAGGTGAATCTTCAGGAAGCGACCCAAGAGATCTCCGGATATGTTGGCAGTAAATACGGTCGTTGGATAATCCAAACACGTACGTACCTTGTACTACGTTTTTACCGATTTACAAGACAAGGTTGGCTTCTAGCAAAGCGCCATGCCTACCCAATTCTCCAGAAATATTCTTACTGGAATATTAGATCTATATCAAGCGTAGTATACCGTAGTATTGCGTACATCGATCCAGTATCAGACGATCACATGTTAGGCCTGGGGCTGGAAATGTGTCTGCCCCGTACGAAACATATATCGGACATCAAGCAACTAGTCTCTTTAAATCGGGCAATACTGACCTAGTCATATTGTCCCGACGGTTGCAACCTTTTATAGAGCACTAGTTCTGTATCCTGCGTGATCATCAACTCCATATGTCTGAAGTGACACTTCCATCTTGACATCACACCCAGTGCACTACGATTCCTGATAAACCCAGAAGAGGTGAACACAGAACCAGTTAAGGTCCCCCAACCACCAAAACCAAAGTTTACCTATTGTCGCAAGTACTAGCGATGCAAGTCTCAGGTTAAGACCATATACACCTACCCTGATGCGGCCTCCCATAGACACGCAGACATACTACCAATGGGATTCCGCGGGGTCTATCCAGAGCGAAGCTGTTTTCGTACCATCGGTAAAACACAACCTCCTATCGCACTTGCATAAGTATCCTATACTTAAATATATGAGAACTATGTCGTTGTGCCCTCACAACATGCACAAGTGCAATACTAGTCTATTCCACATTATCGATGTCCGATCTCGATAATACTCCGACTAGGGATATTTAATGATTTAAACCTTTATGTATTGATACTGTCTCATATCATCTCAATACGGAATGAATCATATGGACTTTCGCCATTTATATATTAAAGTAAATAAATTACAAAACGGCAAAAGGCAATTTCATTATCACATAGTTAATTTTGTACAATAATACAATATCATTTACAAAACAGTGACGCTATGGGTCATAATGTCTAACAGGTTCATAGGGGTACGGACAAAGGCTCTCGTCGACAAAGGGTTACCCACAACTAGTTCTCCCCACTCAAGGGTTCGAGCGACCAAGTGAGCGCACCTTTTTTATACACTAAGGTACGTGCCAACAAGTTATGGTGTGTGACTGACTGTTAAATGGATTTCCCGTTGTAGATTCCCCAGAGGGAGGGCGGAGTGAACTCTCTTAAAAACCCAAGCCTCTTAGGCTCTTATCGCTTGGTGACAAGAATAAACAACGAGTCCTCCAAATTAGTCAATCACAGTAAGCTATGAGTACATGATTATCTAGGTGCCTTCACAGATTTTCCTTGTAGAACGGTAGTGAATGAAGGAAGACTCCAAACCATTACATAGTCTTAAAAAATGCCTTTGATTAACCCCTTTCAAAGCACGGTAAACACGGTAAACTAAAGCATAAACCACAATATTACAAGACATTATTTCGTGGCCAATTCTCTATCCCCAGTGGAGTCGCCAGACTGTAGGACATAGATGTTGACGACGTTGTTCCAGGCTGGCGGCCTGGTCAGGAGTACGGAGTGGCCCGCGGGGGACCTAAATCAGAGAAATAACATGGAGTTGCCACCCGGTGTGAACCGGGAAAATAATTTAAGGCCGCACTCCCCCCTCGCAAGGGAAGACCTCAAACCGTTGGGTTCAGAATGATCCCTTACTTATGCCACTTGTAATGATATGATTTGTACAATATCTTAACCGAATCTACGCGACATATAAGTTGAAAAGTGTTCTATGCCTAAGTTCACATGCATAAAAATAAAGCTTATATCTAAGTTTGCATGCATAAAAGTAAAACGGAATGACGGCAAACATACAATTTCATAAACACATTGTACTTACGCATACGGAAACACGAGTAAATAGCGATTACACAAGCATGCATAATGAAGAGAAGCAATGAGATGCATAATGCAAAGAGATAATTAAAGAGGCAATTATACATCGAAATAAATGTGCAATGATGCGATACGAAAAAGCAAATAACGGAATAATAAATGGTGCGGCAAAGTATAGCGGTAATGGTAGTCTTTTAGGCTTTTCTTCCCTCAAATAGAGAACATTTAGACCAACGTAATAAGCCCATGTGCGTTACATTATGATGCATGATTAAACAAATAGATGGCATACAACAAGCAAATAACATAAAAATAAAAGGCCCGGCAAAACGTCATGGCAAAGGTAGCCCTTAGGCTTTTGATCCCTCGAAATGGAGGACATTTAATCCAACTTGATTTGCCCATGCGCATGACATTACAATGCATAGAAAATAAAGATAAAAAAAATATAGGACTTTGTACGCTCGATTGAACATATCTCAGATTCAATTAAACATACTTCATTCGGCGCGGCAAAACGTCGTGGCAAAGGTAGCCCTTAGGCTTTTTCTCCCTCAAAAGGGAGGACCTTTAATCCAACTTGATTTGCCCATGCGCACTATATCATCAATATATAAATAAATAACGTACACAAATTCAAATGGCGTAATAATAAAAGGCGCGTTGAAGTATCGTGGTAAAGGTAGCCTTTTAGGCTTTTCTTCCCTCAAATGGAAAACCTTTAGACCAACATAATAAGCCCATGCGCATTACATTACAATGCAAAAAAATAAATAAGACAAGGATATGGGACTTCGCATGTCCGATTAAACGTATCTCGCATTCAATCGAACATACTTTGTCCGGCGTGACAAAATATCGTGGCAAAGGTAGCTGACCGGCGTAAACACACACGTATAACGCAAGCGCACGTATCGTTCAAGTAGTATAAAAATATCGATCCCACGAGGACTTAATTCCTACTGTTGTTATTAATTATTGAATCTATTTATTTACAAATATCTAATTGAGGGTGAAGAGAATGATTGCTTGATTGATTTGGTTGATTGTAGTTTTGCAAAATAAATAAATAAATAAAAAGACAAAAGAAAATACTAAGGAAAATAACAAAAGACACAAAGATCTAGGGTTGTCAATCATTCTAATATCTTTTAAAAGATGAAGTGATTATTTTATGTTTGTGTAATAAATCAGTTTACTAACCTGGAACACTAAATTATGCAAAAGCCTATGTCGATGGTCAGACGCAAATACCCAGTTTAACCAATTGAACCATATGTGTATGTCAACCAAATTATCTGGATTCATTAAGTTTAAGTTCCAATTATGGCTACCCCCGCCCGACAGGTATATGTCTATCCTGTAAGGAAATCTATTAAAGGGTTATCTATCCTCAAGGAAGATCGTGGGCTATTAAGTCTAAGGCTAAAACCTAAAATCCCTATGTCTAGTTCATTTTAGATTTACCACATCAATCTTATTGGTGATCATACAACAAGAAGCATTAAGCTTAAGACTTAATAAGTAAACCTTTAAATTACCCAAACTATAAAATAACCCCTTATAAACCAGTGATATTAGAAGTCATCACAACCCCAGATAACTAACTTAGTTACGACACATAATAGGGCTAGTAAAAACTTAAATAAAATAAAAGACATAAAGTAAAATGCTGAAAAGTAAATTGCTGAAAAGTAAATGACGGAAAGTAAATGCTGAAATTAAATGCTGTGATGACTTATTTCATAAATGAAATATGCAGTTATCAACAAGCATCTTCAAAATGGATTTATCATGGCAACAGGTAAAAGGTTGAACCGTTATTTAACACAATGTTGATAACGATACCTTTCCATCAAAAGCCCAGCTTTGTACGTTTATATGTTGCCTTCCATGTATGTCTTCCTTGAAGACGTTTAATGTACCAATAGTCACAATGCCTTGTGGTACAACAACTAGTATCCATAATAGTCGTTATACATGGAATCCATTTCGGACTCATGGCACTTTGCCATAACAGGGAGTCGATACCTCGTATCACTTCCTCAAAAAGTAGTCGGATGGTACACCACCATAAGATTAACATCTTTATGAGGTGAGATCAGAAACCCATACTCTAGGTTGTTTTCTGACTCTATCCGATCTATGAAGTTTCTTGTGTATTTGAAGATTAATGGTACAGATTCATCATTGATGAACTGTTTGTGTTCCATTAAGGACTTCGTGCTTTGAATAGTATTACTCCGATTTTCATCGAGTATCACTATCCTCCCACTGACCACTGCATATCGGTATTCCTCTCAGGAAAAACTGCATGGTGAGCAACAATCACATTGTTCTCATGTGAGAATTACAAGTATTATACTTAAGGTTTCCCTTAGGAAAACCTATATTGGCACTTATCCAATTTGGGTCTTTTAGTTTGGTATCATCCAAACGTCATGCCTGGCATACCCAAATTATCAGGAATGAGAAACCCTGTTTCTTCCCTGTTCATATCCTATATGACATCTGTCAAACAGATTTTCATGGAACCTTATTCTAAATAAGTTTTGCACTGTTAATACATATCCTATTGAAGGAAACAATAGCTCAAAGCGACTCATGATAAACCTTATCATGTCCAACAAAATTCGATTTTAGTTCAGACACAACGTCTAACTGACGTGTCTCGGGAGGAGTCCTCACATGAAAGAACACCGTACTCTTTCATTTATATATGAAACTTACTGCTTAAGTATTTTCCATTTCGGTCATACCGTGGCGGAATAACACTATAGCCGATCTGTTTGTTTTCTTCGTGTCGAAACTTCAAAAGTTTCCGATCTGTGTTCTTCAAAAGAAACACATAACCACAACGTGATGCTACATCCGTTAAGGTCACGAAATATTCATGTTCACATCTAGTCTAGCTAGATATGGGCCCACTCATTTCACTATGAATAGGGCTAACAGATCGGTGGCCCTTTTACTATTACCAAGTAAATAGTATTTTAGGTATTTAACTTAGTAAACTAGATTCGTAGACCTTATTTGAATAGTCAAATCAGTCCTAGTACCCACTCTTCAAAAGTGTGGATATACGAGTCTCGTTTAATTGTGTCCCAGACAACAATGCCCACATAAGTCTCTATTGATCAAATCAATATGAGCTATTTATTTGTCATTTTATATTGTTTGAGATTTTATTTATATTCAAAATATAAATTCTGTTATTTACATCTAATGTGTTTATCTCAGTTTCGTCTTTATATAATAAAACACTTAGTGTTCTAGAATATAAAGGTTTTATCCGCAAAGGATTAAACATTGATATAGAGATATTGTATCTAGTCAAACTAGTTACATTATAACAGTTCCTAATTTAAGTACACACCCAAAGGGTAGTTCCTAAACTTAGGTATCTACGGTCGAAACAGCGACTTTCGTCCCGTTTCCGATTCGCAGAGTAATCTCAGCTTGAAGTCAGTATCCTGCTCAAAGCAGATTCTGAATATCAATACATATATATTTTATGTTCCACACTAAGTATTTAAAATCTAATTTCAATACTAGTAGTGAACATAACTTTGACAAACATTTTTAAAGTTAGAGCCTCGCCCTTTCTTTAATTCCTTCGTGTCTTCCATATCCAAATGGCAGTCACTTTGGTATATGTCAATTATCCTTTTCAATATTTTAGGAACCTTAGGCCAAGCCTTGGGTTTTTAGAATATCGAAACGATGTGCACCTCGTGCTACATCCCCAATTGCAAACTTTGACTTTATCTCCTCTAGAATAGTCAATTAATTCTTCAAGAATTATAAATTGCAATTTTAATACTTCTTAAATCAAAAAATTAGATTTATGACAAGTATATTAAATTAAGCATTAAAGTCATCATCACATAAATCTTCCAAGATTTTATGCTCTACTTATATTGCTTAATTTTGGGCTTAAGGTATAATAAGTTATTTTATCAAATAAAGTAACCTATTATTTATTCCCAATTTGAAAATTAAAGCATTTAAAATATTTTAATCTCAGATTATATTTTAAATATCCAACTTTTCAATTTCATATCTTGATTACAATAGTCCAACTATTTAATCAACGATTAGTGGTACTATATATTTATAATGATTATAATAGTCCAACTATATAATCAAATATAATCCAAATTAATTAACCTCAATTACATTGATTACTATAATCCAATTATAAAATCAACTGTAAACTGAAATTAATTAATTCAAATATATTGATTAATATAATCCAATATATATAATCAAGTATAATACAGTCCAACTGTTTATTAAAACAACAATTTAAATATTAGTCTAACTAACATTGAATCTAATGACGAAATAATTTAAATGAGCGCGTTTAGCGAGTATTCGAACGAATGTTGCAAATTCAATACTTGCCTCCCACTATTTTTCGTCGAGCCTCTAACCCTCTGTGGAGTACTCGGGAAACCGTGTTTCCTAGTGGGCTAGGATCCCGTTAAAGTATCATACAATCCTGACTTTGGTCAAACAAAAAATTGTATGATAATCAACAAGGTAGATGTCGAAGATCAATTGGATCCCATCCAACTCCTAGATCCAGTAGGTGGACATCCAAGTCCGAAACATATATCTAATATATGCCTATATATCGAATATATACCCTACCCGTTTTCCTCTGAATCAACTAGGCCTTGGCTTTAGCACAATAACAAACCTAGTGATCCCAGTCAAGCGTGGACCCATTGACAGGGAAGCTTCGTAATCAAATGTCTATGGACAAGAAGTGGTCTTGACTTTGGCCAAACAAACCACAACTTGGACACGACACCGATATATAACAAAGCCTCGTGATTAAAGCACATCTTTGACTGACAAGGGCTTGACTTTGGCCAAAAACAACCCCTGACAATCTCCGATCTTGAGCAAGAATCACTCAATGGAAGGAAATGACGCATGATATATATTGAGGGATTTTCGCGTGCAAATTGGCTACCAATTTAATTATCTTTGTTAAGGTCTCATCATCATACACCCTTAAACATGCATTCTAAATACATAATAAAGCGTATATGAAAATAAATAATAATGATATGCGGATGGATACTTACACATTGATCCTAGATCAAATCTCTCCATTTCTCACTCAAGCTAGCACTTGTATTACTTCTACCCGTTACACTACACTTCTAAAGAAACCTCATATACATAGAGGGGAATAGATGAGAAGAGAATACAAAGAGATAGAGGTGATAAGGCTGGACTCACAGGTCCAATTTAATAAATCGATTTATTACAACAATTTCTAAAATTGCCCCACCCATCTAATATCCATCCGATATACATTATTCATGCATCACAACCATGTATTCACTCATATAAGCATGCTATCAATCAATCTAATCAATTAATTAATCTGATAATTATGTGATCATCCAATGTTCAAACAACGATTTGATTTTGTTCGAGTCAAACTCGTTTTTGAGGATAAGTACTTAAAGTACAAATTCTAGAATTAAATTAATTACACAAATCCAATTCAATTTGTATTTAATTCTAATTCACTATTTAATTCCAAATTAATAACACACTTTAATAATAAACCCTTTTCGACTTAAACTCCAAATTTAATCGCTACGGGTCTCAAAGCCCGATTAATATCCAATATTAATTTAATTAAAGTCTAATGGGCTTTTAATTAATTTCTTAAGGCGTGGTCTTTTGGTCAACTCGGGTCAAACCCGCAACCAAAGTCCAATCCGGGATTTACCCCATAAGCCTTTAAATTAATTTTGGCCCATTAGGCCCAATTAAATTACAAAGGTCCATTAGTTGCATTTGGGCTTTATGGTTAAGGTTTTGGGCCCAATTGGATCCAATCCATTTGGCCTAAACCCAACTTGATAAAATCAAGCCCAATAGGCCCAATTACAACATTAGAAGCCCAAATCCAATTTAAGGCCTCAAATAATTAAATTACATAAATCCAATTTAACAATTTAATTACTTAAAGTGCATTACATGATTAATCAACTAAATCAACATTTCCAAAACACTAAATTAGTCCAATTAATCATACTCAATTTCATCATCACATGTCCAACACATTAAGATTAAAATCAAACTCATTACATGCTTTACTTTATTTTGGCAATAAGGTTAATTACATGTCTGATTTGTTTCAATCCAATTAAACCCAATTCGACATTAAATCAATATACTCTAATGATTTTCAACACATCCAATGTTTCAAAAAATCAAAATTCACAAGAACACAAAGGGGCATAACTCTCGGCCAAGATAAGATTTTGGGCAAATTTGTTCCAAACAATATTTAATCAAATTGATCCAACCAATCATCAATTAAACATGTATTAAGCATACTTAATCATCCAATTTCATAATTGCATGCTCAAATCAATTTTATCCAATTTCAAGTTTCATGACATACTTTCAAAATTGGGAAATTTGTTCCAAACAATATTTAATCAAATTGATCCAACCAATCATCAATTAAACATGTATTAAGCATACTTAATCATCCAATTTCATAATTGCATGCTCAAATCAATTTTACCCAATTTAAAGTTTCATGACATACTTGGCAATTTGGGGATTTTTCGTCCAAATCGAATTCAATCCAATTGATTCCGCAGTTGACGTTAAATCATCATCCGGAATGATTTCCAACACTTCCAATTGTCAAAAATCAAAAATCCCAAGACAATTAAATCATTAAAGTTTTCGGCCAAGGTAGTAATTTGGGGAAAAAATGATCCAATCACAATTTGTTGAAATTGACCCAATCAATCTTCAATTCAAACACAATTAAGCATACAAATCCATCCAATTTAATTTATCATGCTCAAAATCAAGTTTACCCAAATTTTAGCCCTAACATTTTTCATGCTTTTAACCTAAGCTCTTGATGCCATTGTTGGAGTTTCTAGAGGTCTCAAGATCAAAACTCAAGCATGAATCATAAGCAAATACAACGATTGAAGTGCGGAATACTTACATCGAGCGGTTGAGATGCGATTTGGCAACAAAAAATCTGATTTCTTCACTGGTTTGGGCGTGAGCAGTCCACTGTCACAGCTCACTGCAGATTCAGTTTTGTGCTTCTGTTTTGCTCCATTTTGATCAAGAAAAACGAGCTCCAAGCTTCATCAAAACGTTCATTGCTCATGGGTATACTTCCCTTATCACCTTAGCATGATCCCGGAGTGTGCTAGCACTCTTGTTTTGCCATAAAACGCAATGCTTCCCTCCATTTTGTTCTGTTATTTTCGGCAGTTCACTGCCTCACAAGAACCAGAAATGGCGTGAGAGAAGAGAGGAGAAGAAGAGGAGAGAGAGGAGGGAAAATAAAGAGTTGTGTGTATACGGTTTTGTGTTTAACTTTATGCATCAAATGCATTTGAATTTCATTTGAAATTCATTTCAAACACATTTGGGTTTTTATTCCCAACCCCACACATCACCTTTTAAAATCCATTAAATAACCTCACTAACTTACATTGAGAATAGAGACAATGTATCATCCCATAAAGGTGACTAGATACATCCATCATCTATTCGTGTCAAGTAATGAGATATCGCGATGTGATTTGTGGATTCCACCCGTTTCAAAATACGAATGTGTCCGCAAACACTTTCGGGCCCAAATTCGCTAATTCCGAATTAACTAATTTCCGTCGCGACGAGAATTAAATAATTACGCCTAGCGGAATTATTATTCACGTCGCTAACGAATTAATTCTAAATTAATTCGCTCGCCCGAATTAAAATCTAATTTTAATTCCGCGTCGAAATCTAATTTCGTTTAATATATCAAATATATTAATTCCTCGATTAATTCCAAATCAATGTTTCTCTCTCTTCAATTAATATTTTATCCTAGATAAAGTGTCTCCGAAATTAATCCCAGATTAATTCTCTCTCTCATCATATTAATCCCAGATTAATATAAGTGCGAGTCATACGTCATCGGTGAATCTTTGGGAAGCGACCAATGAGATCCCCGGATATGTTGGTAGTAAATACGGTCGTCGGATTATCCGAATCACGTACGTACCAAGTACTATGTTCTACCGATTTACGAGACAAGGTCGACTCCTAGCAAAGCACCAAGTCTTCCCAATTCTCCGGACATATTCTTATAAGAATATTAAGATCTGTATCAAGCGTAGTATATGATTGTATTGTGCATATCGGCCCAGTATCGGATAGTCACGTGCTAGGCCTGGGGCTGGATAAGTGTCTGTCCCGTACGAAGCACATGTCGGATGTCTGGTAACTAGTCTCTATAATCGGATATACATGACCTTGTCATAATATCCCGATGGCCGCGCAGCACTTAAGAGCACTAATACCGTATCCTGCGTGACATCATCTCCAATATGACTGAAGTGATACTTCCGTCTTGACATCACATCCAATACACTACGACTCTCTGATAACCCAGAAGTGGTGTACACAGAACCCGTTTAAAGTCCCCTACCACCAAGACCAAAGTCTATCGATTATCGTAAGTATTAGCGATGTAAGTCTCAGGTTAAGACCATACACACCTACCTTGATTTCGGCCTCCCATAGACACATAGTCATAATACCAATGGGATTCCGAGGGGTCTATCCAGAGCGAAGCTGTTTCCCGTACCATCGGTGAAACACGACCTCCTATCGCACTTGCATAAGTATCCAACACTTATATATATGAGAATTATGTCGTTGTGCCCTCACAACGCACACAAGTGCAATACTAGCCTATTCCGCATTATCGATGTCCAGTCTCGATAATACTACGGCTAGGGATATTTAATGATTAATCCTTCGTGGACTGATACTGTCTCATATCATCTCAATCCAGGAACTAATCATATGGACCTCTCTTCATTTATATATCTATGGTGATCTAATCACAAATGATGAGAGTGCAATTTCCTTATTACATAGTTAATTTGCTACAACAACACAATGATCTGTGCAAATAGTGACGCTGTGGGTCATATTATCCAACAAGTGATACTCGATGAAAATCGGAGTAATACTGTTCTAGGCACAAGTCCTTAATGGAACACAACAGTTCATCAATGATGAATCTATACCATTAATCTTCAAATACACAAGAACTTCGTAGATCGGATAGAGTCAGAAAACAACCTAGGTATGGGTTTCTGATCTAACCTCATAAAGATGTCAATCTTGTGAAGGTATATCCACCGACTATGTTTTGAGGAAATGATACGAGGTATCGGCTCCCTGTTATGGCAAAGTGCCATGAGTCCGAAATGGATTCCATGTATAACAACTATTTTGGATACTAGTTGTACCACAAGGCATTGTGCCTATTGGTACATTAAACATCTTCAAGGAAGACATACATGGATGGAAACATACCAACGTACAAAGCTAGGCTTTTGACGAAAAAGGTATCGTTATCAACATTGTGTTAATAACGGTTCAACCTTTTACCTGTTGCCATGGTAAATCCATTTTGAAGATGCTTGTTGATAACTGTATATTTCATTTATGAAATATGTCAGTTACAAATCAAAATCGCTTTCCTGAAAAGGAAACCTTTTGGAGAATGTTTATAACATTCTGACGATTTTGTATAACCGACAAACAAGGTTTGCGGGTTATTCGATCCATGTTTGGATTGAAGCAAGCATAAGGTTCTTGGAACTGACGTTTTGAAATAATCATAATGATTTATGATTTGACTCAAAACGAAATAATTCTTGTGTATATATGGAGGTTAGTGGGAGGGCACTGATAGTTAAATTCCCAATAAAGCAATTGGTGAAAGCTTGGCTTTCATAGATATTCTTTAATAGAAATTCTCCGTAGAATTCTGGGAGTAACAACCTTTATTCAAGGATAAAGATCTACTGGGATAGATTTGGAGTTGTTAACACTCTCCGGAAATTGTACATTTAAAAATGTACTTGATAGGGTGTCTCATACGCTTCAAGCATATGGAGTCACGATCAGGTCAATCCAAGTGATAGTCACTGGATTGAAGATTAAGAACATCTATTAGTATCTTAGAGAACTAAAGATGTTGTCTTAATTATGGAGTATGAGAACTTGAAGTGACTGGGATCACTGCAGCAAGTTTCCAAATGATTGAATACTACGGTACTATATAGTTTGAACACCGGGACAGTGAGCTGGAAATCTTCCAAGTAAGATAACTGTTGCCGAATAAACAACAAATGCGGATTATTGCTGCAGCTGAAGCAGCAATAGAAGACTTTTGGGTCGAAAATAAATCTAATTAGATTAGATATAGTTCTGTTAGCGCCTGAGCTAGGCGTCAGCACAGACTAAGGAATTAAAGGTCTCGTCGACGATCCAGATATACTTCTATATCATCTGATTCGTTCGGATCATACATCGTGGCGATGTGATGATCGTATAAATCGCGTCAAACGATAATCAAACAAATCCGCTGACGAAAACCTTTCCTCAGCAATTTGAGCAAACCATAATAGTTCGGGTGTTAGACACTCGAGTGACTGGCTATGTGCCAAGTGGGAGATTGTTGGATAATATGACCCATAGCGTCACTATTTGCACAGATCATTGTGTTGTTGTAGCAAATAACTATGTAATAAGGAAATTGCACTCTCATCATTTGTGATTAGATCACCATAGATATATAAATGAAGAGAGGTCCCTATGATTAGTTCCTGGATTGAGATGATATGAGACAGTATCAGTCCACGAAGGATTAATCATTAAATATCCCTAGCCGTAGTATTATCGAGACTGGACATCGATAATGCGGAATAGGCTAGTATTGCATTTGTGTGCGTTGTGAGGGCACAACGGCATAGTTCTCATATATATAAGTGTTGGATACTTATGCAAGTGCGATAGGAGGTCGTGTTTCACCGATGGTACGGGAAACAGCTTCGCTCTGGATAGACCCCTCGGAATCCCATTGGTATTATGACTATGTGTCTATGGGAGGCCGAAATCAAGGTAGGTGTGTATAGTCTTAACCTGAGACTTGCATCGCTAATACTTACGATAATCGATAAACTTTGGTTTTGGTGGTAGGGGACTTTTAACAGGTTCTGAGTACACCACTTCTGGGTTTATCAGAGAGTCGTAGAGTATTGGGTGTGATGTCAAGACGGAAGTGTCACTTCAGTCATATGGGAGTTGATGTCACGTAGGATACGGTACTAGTGCTCTTGAGTGTTGCGCAACCATCAGGATATTGTGACCAGGTCATGTATATCCGATTATAGAGACTATGTTACCAGACATCCGATATGTGTTTCGGATGGGGCAGACACTTATCCAGCCCCAGCCCTAGCACGTGATTATCCGATACTCGACCGATATGCACAATACAATTGTATACTACGCTTGATACAGATCTTTGATATTCTTTAATGGATATGTCCGGAGAATTAGGTAGACTTGGTGCTTTGCTAGGAGTCGACCTTGTCTCGTAAATCGGTAGAACGTAATACTTGGTACGTACGTGATTCAGATACTCCGGCGACCGTATTTACTGCCAACTAATCCGGGGATCTCATGGGTCGCTTCCCGATAATCCACCGATGACGCACAACTTGCACTCTTGAATAATCTGGGATTATATAGAAGAGAGAGAAAATTAATCTAGGATTAATTACGGAGATATTTTATCTAGGATAAAATATCCTCTAGAGAGAGATAACGATTAATTTGGAATTAATCAATAAATTAATATATTCGATATATTAAACGAAATTAGATTTCGACGCGGAATTAAAATTAGATTTTAATTCGGGCGAACGAATTATTTTAGAATTAATTCGTTAGCGACGTGAATAGTGAATTCGCTAGGCGTAATCATTTAATTACGACGCGACGGAAAAATCGTTAAATTGGAATTAACGAACCCGAGCTCGAGTGTGATTACGAGCGCATTCGTATTTCGAATTCGAGCGCGGCGACGCAAGTCACATTAAGCGTCAAATCAATCGTCACATCAAGCGTCAAATCAAAAGTCACTTTGAGTGATTGATTGATTTGATTAATGGATTGAGTGAAAGACACTCAACATGTCACTTTATTAAAGTTGATATAACTTGATGGACATTGATATTTGAGTGTGGAACACTCAAGCTTATTACATTCAATTTATTTGACTTTTTGAAAGTTAAAATGAATTGGTAAATCATTTAATATTTTTTGAAAATATATAAACAAATGATTTACAACTTTTGTAATAACTTAACACATTTCTTTCTCTCTCATTTTGCTCTCTTCTCTCACGCCCAAAACAGAAACATTGGGACTGGTTTTGAACCAGAAAAACGTGAGCTTTAAGGGAAGCTAGAGTGGGTTTTCATGGTGAAAATTCAAGTGTTAGCACACTTACAAGTCTTGCGAAGGTGGTAGGGAGGTTCGACCATGAGACGGGATCCATCCGACGAATCTAGAAGCTCATTTTCGCAGCTCAATACAGAAGATGGAGGACAGTGGACTGCTGCAGTTCATGCGCCAAAACAGTGAGTATATTGGCTTCAATCGTCTTCAAATCGACTCAACCAACCAATGTAAGTATTCCGCTATCTTCATTGGCTGCAGTTCATGTCTTGTTTGATCTTGGGACCTAGATTAAAACCAACATTGCTTAAATTAGGAATTTAATTTAATTTGATTTCAATTGGATTTAATTTAATTTAATTGGTTTTAATTTAATTTGTGACATGTTTTTTAAATGGTTTAATTATTTTGGATTGGGCTTGGGAGAAATGGGCTTGGGATGTGTTTTAAAACAGTGGTCCAACAAGCGAACCCGAAGCTAAACCAGCGAACTAAATCCAACAAAAATGTCAATTCTTCACTTTTCCCTTCCGACGTCCGTTTCCCGCGACTTCCATCATTTAAAGAGGTAGTGTCTCCATGTGAGACTCATCATCGGGACTTATATGCAAAAATACAGTGCCTACAATGGGTTCGTGTCAAAACCTATTAAAGAACTCCTCTTCACTGCCAGAACTGCTCCGGATCTCATTGACCAAATCTTAGCCTATGAACCACAAATTGACCCTATCATTTCAAAGATAAATTGGTCTGAGGACAATCATGGTAAAAGGCTTCGGATTAATCTGGATCTTAACCTTTAACTTTTCGTGTAGAATTTCAACTAACCAGGTATTATCTTCTAAACTCTTCTTCTATTGTTTAAGACATTGGGGACAATGTCTCATTTAGGTTTGGGGGAGGGAATTAGTTGATTAGTATCTTGTTTTTAGTTGTGTTGTTTTTATTTTTAGTTCAAAATTTTTCGAAAAATACAAAAAAATTTGAAATTTTTTCAAAAATTACAAAAATATTTTGCATTTTTGTGTTTTTTTTATTTTGACTAAAAAGGTGAAATTGGTAAGAGATAGCTGAGTAAGGAGTTTCCACTCCTGAGACGTATCTCAAACCAAATTCGGAACAAGTTAATTTTTGTTTATTTCCTTTTGAATTATTTAATTTATGAATTCTCCATAATACTGACTAAAATGGATCTTCATATGCTCAGTTAGCAGATATTATCAACATGCATTGTAACATACGGACATGAGCTATAATTGAAAAGTTTCTAATATTCACTGCTCTAGTTTAATTGGAGGAAGCATCTCAAAAAGTGATGGAGTAAAAAAAATACGTATAAGGTCCGAGTTATTAAGTCTGTAAGGGTGTTTTAACACCTAGTGCCCTAAAACCAACTGGTTTGGGAGTCACTGGCCCAAAGCTCGCTACATGGATCAAAGATGTTGCAAATATATATATCTGAATTCTGAGTAATTAAATCTGTAGGGGTATCTTAACACCTGGTGCCCTAAAGCCAACTGGTTTGGGAGCCACCGACCCAACACTCGCTACATAGATGGAAGATATTGTATATAAAAAAAATATCAAAAATCAAAAGAAAAAATCAGAAAAATCAGATAAGTTATTCCATTGCTGCAAAAAGGTGTGAATACTGATAAAATTTTAGGACAAAAATATTACTCTCTTATCAACTGCACTTGTGACTGTTGTGGCAAATATGAGTTGATTAATATTTTTTCGGCTGTACATATGGAGAATGGTAAATATAATCGGAGAATTTACTAATTCAGTAATTTAGAAAGAAAGAAAACAACTAGTAACTTATAGTAGAAGTTTCACCTGATTAGTCACTAACTTCTTTATTCTCTTTTCTCTTGTCTTTTTGCTTTTGTGTGCATTAGTTTTATTATCTTTTTACTTTTGTAAAACGTTTGTGGGTATCGTTGTTGTAAGCCCTCACGAGACTATAACTCGTCCACTAGGGACACCTAGGGGTTTAAAGGCATGTTGCATATGCTAAATGCAACTGTGATCCCTACGAAAGTTGCTTAGTTTAATTTTAATTGTTTCTTGTATTTTTTTGTTGTTTTTCTCGAGGACTAGCAAAATGTTAGGTTGGGGGTGTGATGAGCGGAAAATATATCAATATTTACCGCCCCTTTATTATAATATTTTTTTTAGTTTCTCGGGTTTGATGAACGTTTTGATGTGTTTTAGTTTATTTTGTAGATAAAATAATATTGGGACACAATGAAATCATTTAGGATGAAATGTGGGTCAAATAAGGGCAAAAACTGGACTTGACATATTAATTTTGGAGATTGGAAACTTGAAAGGGCGTTTTAACGAAGTGCAGTTTTGGAAATTCCAATTTTGCGCATCTGACGTATTTTGGGCATAACTTTTTATTCCGATATCGGATTGAGCTTATTCAAGTTCCAGATTAAATAATACTCAAGGATCTACAACTTGGAAAGGCAAAATAATTTCGAATTCTGAAAATTTCATGCCCGAAATTGATGAACCATACAGAAGTGTGTTGTGTGTAATTATTAAAGTCATTTTCAATCATTTTCAAAGCAAAAAATAAATTAATAAATAAATAATAAAAATTAACAAATCACCACCAAACATGATAAGCAATTAGTGGAGCAATTAATAATGGATTTGGTGGAGCAATTAGGGGAGCAATTAATAATGGATTTGGTGGATGATTTGATGCAGGCAAAATTTTACCTATAAATACCAAGCCATTTCATTTCTAAAAATATACTTTCTTATAAGCAATTCCTTAAGAGTACTAAGAAGATTGTATCTTGTTTGTTTATTTACAGCTTTCAGTAATTAATTTCCGCTTTCACAATTTCTTTTCTTTACTTTTCAGTTTTTACTTTCCGCAATTTACTTTTACGCACTGTACTTTTCTTTCTTTAATTTTCAGTTTTGACTTTTCAGTAATGAGGAGGTAACTCCCATTTGCTTGGGTAAAAGGTAAAACTTTTATTACAGATATTTAGATTAATCTCCATTAATTATAATATATAAACTAGTTAAAACGTGACTTAACGAGGATACCGCTATATTGGTCGGTTGGTAATTATTTAAATTGGTTTTAACCTGACTAAACTGGATACCGCCTGATTGGTCTGTTGGTAATTAATTATTAATTTGACTTAATCTGGATACTGCCTATATGGCTGATTGGTAATTATCATGCAAAGTTAATATATTATATTAAGGGAGATATCTAAAATAGAAGTAATAAAAGTGGATCATTTTACCTCATCATTTTTTTTATTGTACTTTTGTTTTATTTACTTTTCAGCAATTTACTTTCAGCATTTACTTTTCAGCAATTTACTTTCAGCATTTACTTTTCAGCAATTTACTTTCAGCATTTACTTTTCAGCATTTAATTTCAGCATTTACTTTCCGTCATTTACTTTTCAGCAATTTACTTTTCAGCATTTTACTTTATGTCTTTTATTTTATTTAAGTTTTTACTAGCCCTAGTTATGTGTCGTAACTAAGTTAGTTATCTGGGGTTGTGATGACTTCTAATATCACTGGTTTATAAGGGGTTATTTTATAGTTTGGGTAATTTAAAGGTTTACTTATTAAGTCTTAAGCTTAATGCTTCTTGTTGTCTGATCACCAATAAGATTGATGTGGTAAATCTAAAATAAACTTGACAAATGAATTTTAGGTTTCAGCCTTAGACTTAATAGCCCACGATCTTCCTTGAGGATAGATAACCCTTTAATAGATTTCCTTACAGGATAGACATATACCTGTCGGGCGGGGGTAGCCATAATTGGAACTTAAACATAATGAATCCAAGTAATTTGGTTGACATAGACATATGGTTCAATTGGGTTATACTGGGTATTTGCGTCTGACCATCGACAGAGGCTATCATATAATTTAGTGTTCCAGGTTAGTAAACCGATATATTACACAAACATGAAATAACCACTTCATCTTTTAAAAGATAATAGAAAGATTCAAAACCCTATATAGTTTCCTAATATTGAATTTTCTTAAACCTACTTTCGTGCAATTTTATTTACTTGTTTTTAAATTAAAAATTTTCACCATTTCAAATCAATCAATCAACCTGTTAGATTCTAGTAATCATTTAACCTCAGAAAATTAATAGATTAGGTATTAAGTCCTCGTGGGATCGATATTTTTTATACTACTTGAATGATACGTGCGCTTGCGTTATACGCGTGTGTGTAAGTACCGGTCAAGTATAACATAGGCCTTTAAAAGCAGTCAGATACATAATACAGATTTCATACTATCCATTTTGTTTACAATCTGAAACAGAACACATTCATTTCACATCATGTCATTTCATATCATATTTATAAAGAATATCAACAT
Organism: Zanthoxylum bungeanum; assembly: GCA_019454045.1. Lineage (NCBI taxonomy): Eukaryota > Viridiplantae > Streptophyta > Magnoliopsida > Sapindales > Rutaceae > Zanthoxylum > Zanthoxylum bungeanum. The sequence continues at coordinate 65,551 of SKCR01041387.1, read as the reverse complement.
CAAAGTTTACATACACAAATATATAATCGCATATACAACTTGTATGATTGAGAACAAAGCATACATAACTATCATAATATTCAAAAGATCCACGACTAAACTATAGACATATGTGTTCCTATAATAAACGTAAACTTTTATACGAACAAATACATCAATCTTCACAGCCATAAGTGACATATAATCATAGTGATCTTATGATATTGATAGTCTGAAATCTGCCAATTTCTGATATCATCAAAATGGAAAACGTAAAACAATCTCTTTTAAAAGCCATCTCGAAAACACAATTGAAAAACTCTTTTACTGATAACAATATCAATTTTGAAATTCTTTATTATCCTAAATTTGTATCAAGCGTTCATAAAATCAACTGAACGAAACATAATAAACGTCTAGTGTCCTAATCACACGTAGAGAGCGGACAATGAACGAAACAAGTTCATGTCGACAGACAGTAGTGGGTAAGTCCCATACAGCTGGACATAGCCCTATACAAGCGCCACGATGGAAAAAATTATAAAACCACAAGAACCATATATAAGCGCCATGACGAAAACATATCATATCATATAATATCATAAGTGATATCGAAATGTATCATCATCAAAACATAATTCTTTTGAAAATATTTTTTCCCCAAAACCTAAAATATGTTTAAATCAAATAAATCATTGAAAACTTAATAAAATATCAAATGCAAATCCTTCAAAATCATTGTCTCGTATACAAACTTTTCAAAATATATATCAAGCGTCCATTGTTCAAGTCATGCGCACTGACCGGGCAATGTATGAACAAGGCTATGTCAAGAGAGTACCGGGCCAACCATTTTTCGATGGTCAGGACCCAATAACAAGCGACCCAGCGAAGTCGGAATGAAACATATACAAGCGTCACTGAGGGTCAAAAACATAAAACTATCAAACACTGTAACATAAACAGATTTATAAGCCTCTCGCCGGAAAAAAAGTTGTACGGTTTAAAGACTTCAAAATCATTTTCGAGCACCGAGACAGAAACATATCATCAAACACCTCGACAGAAACATATCGATAAATCACAAAATATAAAAATTTGAATCAAGCGTCGAGGCGGAAACATATTTTTTATCATTGATAGTCAAAACCAAAATATCTAAAATCTTTCTTTCTTTCTTCTTTTCTTTTCAAAACATTTTTATACCGCGAGTCAAATACCAAGTTCTCAAAAGAAAATTCAAAATATCGGAAAAACAAAAACAAAGGTATTCGTTCACAATTCAGAATATCAATATCATAGAATTACTCGTACCTTAAAACACAATAAATTCAAATCATATACATTTTTATATGTCTATATAAACGTCATACTTTTAACTCTGTGTGTGTGTTATATATATATATATGCACACACACATATACATATATACATGCATACACACATATATACACATATATTCATAATATACAAACATGTACCGATAATCCGAACCATCCATATCAAATCAAAATCATTGCACACCATACCATATACCATAAATCATATCAACTGGCAAACATAAGAGCTATATGATCTATATGTAATAGAAAACTTACATTGACAATCGGATACCCTGAAGCTGCTGTCACCGACACCTAAACCTTTTCTATGATATCATAACTGTAATACCTTGCCAGAGGTATGATGCTACCAGCATGAGACAAGATTAACCTATCTCCACTAAATTTACAGAAAATCGGACAAAATGTATCCTAAAATTAGAAAACTTGGATCACAGCCCAACATTAAACAAAACCTGAAGAAGACATCAAACGTACAAAAAGACCTCAGGTCCACTAAAAAAAATCAAGATCAAAATCAACACTTAAGGGCTCTGCGCCTACAACATTAATCAACACTTAAGGGATCTGTGCTCACAACATCACATGCAATCAAAACTTTTTATTAATAATACAAAATAGCGTGCTCATTATGACAAATAACATATTAATCATATACCCTAAACTTCTAAGACTTTTCCCCATGACACTTGCGAGGGTGACTGCTGTTGGGTTTCTAAGGTCATCCCAAGATCATATAAAGCATGAAACATGTGAATACTCAAAGTAAAGTTGGGGAAAAAATACTCACTTTGAACGGTTGTAGGATGCGTGTAGAACAAAAATTTCCTTTGAGAAGTCCTCCAAAATCTCCCTTTGAATGTTGATGTTCAAGCTCAAAGCTTTGAAATGGATTCTAAGCTCTTGGGATTGGTTTCCCTATCACCTTGATATGATTCTTCAAGTGCTAGCTTAGGAAAAATTGCTACAAAATTTCCTTGTAAATGCTTGTAGTATTCGGCAATGTTAGATAGAGGGAGAGGGAGAGTTTTCTTTGTCCTTTTGTTTTTGTTTCTAAAACAATTACAAATTAAAAGTCAACTCCAATTTTTGGTATAAGCTTTTTTAAAAAGCTAAAACAATTTTGGAGGGAAATTAGCATTCAATGCCTCCAACTACTCCCATCATCAATAGTGACTAGATGTCAATCACAAAAAGGTGACATGACTTCCATCACTAAAGTGACTTGCGATGTGACTTGTGGGCCCCACTTTAATTCAAAATCTGTGTGGGCCCGCGAACACATCCCGGGCTCGGGTTCGTTAATTCCGAATTAACGATTTTTCCATTACGACGTAATTAAATCAAATTTAATTAAATAATTATGCCTAGCAAAATTACTATTCATGTCGCTCGTGAATTAATTCTAAATTAATTCGTTCGCCCGAATTAAAATCTAATTTTAATTTTGTTATGAAATATAATTTCATTTAATATATCGAATATATTATTTTATTGATTAATTCCAAATTAATCGTTCTCTCTCTATTAATTAAATTTTATCCCAGATAAATTCTCGCCGTAATTAATCCCAGATTAATTATGTTCGAATCATACGTCATCGGTGAATCATCGGGAAGCGACCCATGAGATCCCTGGATATGTTGGTAGTAAATCCGGTCATCGGACTATCCGAACACGTGCGTACCTCGTACCACATTTTTACCGATTTACGAGACATGATTGGCTTCTAGCAAAGCACCGTGCCTACCCAATTCTCCAGAAATATTCTTAAAGGAATATATAATCTATGTCAGGCGTAGTATACATAGTATTGTGTATTACGATCCAGTATCGGATGTCACATGCAAGGCCTGGGGCTGGAATAGTGCCTGCCCCGTACGAAGTATATTTCGGATCACAAGCAGCTAGTCTCTTTAATCGGATAATGATGACCTTGTCATATTATCCCGATGGTTGCAACCCATTAGAGTACCAGTTCCGTATCCTTGCGTGATCATTATCTCCATATGACTGAAGTGATACTTCTGTCTTGACATCACACCTAATACACTACGATTCTCAATAAACCCAAAAGAGGCGTACACAGAACCTGTTAAAGTCCTGTAAGACCAAAACTAAAGCGTATTGATTGTCACAAGTACTAGCGATGCAAGTCTCGGGTTAAGACCAAATACACCTACCCTGATTCGGATTCCCATAGACACATAGTCATACTACCAATGTGATTCTGAGGGGTCTATCCAGAGTGAAGCTGTTTCCGTACCATCGGTCAACACAACCTCCTATCACACTTGCATAAGTATCCAATACTTAAATATATGAGAACTATGTTGTTACGCTTCCATAACACGCACAAGTGCAATACTAGTCTATTCCGCATTTTCGATGTCCAGTCTCGATAATACTACGACTAGGGATATGAAAAATTGCATGCTCATAAGTTATTTCCATATCACCTTTGGATGACCCTTCTTGTGCTAGCATAGGAAAAATTGCAACAAATTTTCCTTGCTTCTCCTTCAAGTCTCGGCATTAGCAGATTTTTTAGGAAGAAGATGGCCCAAGGCCGAATGCAAAGAGAGAAGAGAGTTTGGCCTCCTTGTCCGAAAAAGAGAATGATAGATTAGTGAGAAAAAAATGTGTTGTGTGTTTTGTATATCTAATACCAAAAATAAAAGTCAAATACCAATTAATAAAATAATGGTATATGTCTTTGAATCACACTTGAGTGTCTAACACTCTTCCATCAATTTCCATCACTATTCACATCAAAAGTTACATGTTGTCAATCTCTCAAAGTGACTAGACATCACATCAATCAGAGTGAATAATGATTTGATGCTTGATGTGACTTGTGGGCCGCACTTGAATTCGAAATGAGAGTGCGCCCGCAAACACTCCCGGGCTCGGGTTCGCTAATTCCGAATTAACAAATTTTCCGTTGCGACGAAATTAAATAATTATGCCTAGCCAAATTACTATTCACGTCGCTAACGAATTAATTCTAAATTAACTCGTTCGCCCGAATTAAAATCTAATTTTAATTCCACGTCGAAATCCAATTTCGTATAATATATCGAATATATTATTTTATCGATTAATTCCAAATTAATCGTTCTCTCTTTTTAAATGATATTTTATCACAGATAAAATATCTCCGCAATTAATCACAGATTAATTTTCTCTCTCTTATAATTAATCCCAGATTAATTAAGTGCGAGACATACGTCATCGGTGAATCTTCGGGAAGCGACCCATGAGATCCCCGGATATGTTGGCAGTAAATCCGGTCGTCGGACTATCCGAACACGTACGTACCTAGTACTACGTTTTTACCGATTTACAAGACATGGTTGGCTTCTAGCAAATCACTGTGCCTACCCAATTCTCCAGAAATATTCTTACTGGAATATGTGATCTATATCAGGCGTAATATACGTAGTATTGCGTATTACGATCTAGTATCGGATGTCACGTGCTAGGCCTGGGGCTGGAATTGTGTCTGCCCCATACGAAGCACATATCGGATCTCTGGTAACTAGTCTCTATAATCGGATAAACATGACCTAGTCATAATATCCCGATAGCTGCAGCATAGAAGATAACAAGTTCTGTATCCTATGTGATCATCATCTCCACTGTGACTGGAGTGATACTTCCATCTCGACATCACACCCAATACACTACGATTCTCAATATACCCAGAAGAGGCGTACACAGAACCTGTTAAAGCCCTGGACGACCAAAACCAAAGTATATTGATTGTCGCAAGTATTAGCGGTGCAAGTCTCAAGTTAAGACCAAATACACCTACCCTGATTCGGACTTCCATAGACACATAGTCATACTACCAATGGAATTCTGAGGGGTCTATCCAGAGCGAAGCTGTTTCCGTACCGTCGGTAAACACAACCTCATATTACACTTGCATGAGTATCCTATACCCAAATATATGAGAACTATGTCGTTATGCTCCCACAACGCGCACAAGTGTAATACTAGTCTATTCCGCATTATCGATGTCCAATCTCGATAATACTATGACTAGGGATATTTAATGATTAAACCTTCGTGGATTGATATGTCTCATATCATCTCAATCTGGAACTAATCATATGGACCTTCTATCATTTATACATCTTGGTAATCTAATTACAAATGATAAAAGATCAATTTCCTTTATCACATAGTTAATTTGTACAACAACACCATGATCTGTACAAATAGTGATGCTATGGGTCATAACTGTACAACAATCTCCCACTTGGCCTATAGCCAATCACTCAAGTGTCCTACACCCGAACTATGTACGGTTCGCTCAAATTTCTGCTGAGAAAAGACTTTCGTCAGCGGATTTGCATGATTATCATCTGATGCGATTTATTCGATCATCACATAGCCACGATGTATTATCCGAACGAATCAGATGAATATTTGAAGTATATATCTGGATCGTTGATGAGACCATTAATTATTTAGCCTATGCTGTAGCCTAGCTTAGATGCTAACAGAACTACTCCTAATCTGATTTGGATTATTATCGACCCAAAAGGCTTCTATTGCTGCCTCAGCTGCAGCAATAATCCACTTTTGTTGTTTATTCGGCAACAGTATCTAGCTTGGAAGATTTCCAGCTCACTGTTCCGTTATTCAAACTTTATAGTACCGTTCTTACGACTTACAGTCGTTATCATCGGTTAGGAAACTTGCAGCAGTTAACCCAGTCACTTCAAGTTCTCATTCTCCATAGTTTAAGAAAGCATCCTTAGTTCATCTAAGATACTAAAGGATGTTCTTAAAATCAATCCAGTGACTATCACTTGGATTGGCCCGATTGTGACTCCATATGCTCAAAGCATATGAGACATCAGGTCGCGTACATTTTTCAATGTACGAGTACTCTGAGAGTATTAACAACTTTTAGATCTATCCCAATAGATCTTTATTCCTAGGATAAATGTTGTTTCTCCCAAGAATTCTACGGAGAATTTTTCATGAAAGCCAAGCTTTCACCGATTGTATTATGGGAATATCATTTCCAAGAAATGATATGTCATCATTATACAGGACATTCACTATCAGTGCACTCCCACTAACCTCCTTATATACACAAGAATCATTTCGTTTTTGAATTAAATCATATACCATTATGATTACATCAAAACGATAGTTCCAAGAACACTATGCTTACTTCAATCCATACATGGATCGAATAACCTGCAAACCTTGTTTGCTAGTTTTGGTGCGACAAAACCGTCAGGATGTTGTAAACATCCTCCTAAAGGTTTCCATTTAAGGAAAGCGATTTTGACGTTCAGCTGCACCATTTCATAAATGAAACATGCAGCATTAGCAAGCATTATCCAAATGGATTTAACCATGGCAACAAGTAAAAGGTTTCGTCGTAATCGATACAATGTTGATAACGAGATACCTTTTCGCTACAAGCCTAGCTTAGTACATGGTATGTTGCCTTCCATGTATGTCTTCCTTGAAGACTCATATAGTACCAATAGGCACAATGCCTTCTAGTACAACAACCAGGGTCCAAACTTGCTTGGTATACTTGGAATCCATTTCGGATATTATGGCACTTTGCCATAATAGGGAGTCGATACGTTGTATCACTTCCTCATACGTAGTCAGTTCGTATTCCTCAATAAGATTGACATCTTTATGAGGTGAGATCAGAAATCCATACCTCCCAGGTTATTTTCTGACTCTCTCTGACTTACGCGGTTCTTGTGTATTCGAAGATTATTGTTATAGTTTCATCCTTGTTGAACTATTTGTGTTCCATTAAAGAATCAGTGTCTGGAACAGTATTACTCCGATTTTCATCGAGTTTTACTTTCCTCCCACTAACCACTGCATGTAGGTATTCCTCCTAGGAAAACCGCATGGCGAGCAACAATTACACTGTTCTCTTGTGAGTTGTATAAGTACTATACTTTGGTTTCCCTATGATAACCTACAATTAGGCACTTATCCGATTTGGGTTCTAGTTTGGTATCATCCAAACATATGCCTAGCATTCCCAAATCTTCAGGAATGAGAAAACCCAGTTCCTTTCCTGTTCATATCTAATATGAAGTCCGTCTAACAGATTTTTATGGAACCTTATTCAAAATAAGTTATGCACTGTTTATGCGTATCCTTTGAAGGAATTGGTAGCTCAGAGTGACTCATGATTAACCTTACTATGTCCAACAAGGTTTGGTTTCTATGTTCGGACACACCGTCAAATTGACGTGTTCCGGGAGGAGTCCTCATTGAAAGAATACTATACCTCTTTCAAATATTTGAGAAATTTATTGCTTAAGTATTTTCCATCATGGTCTAACCGTGACGGTTTAATACTTTAGCCGATTTGTTTGTCTACTTCATGTCGAAACTCTTTGAATTAATCAAAATTTTCCGATTCGTGTTTCAAAAGAAACACATAACCATAACGCGATGCCACATCCGTAAATGTTTCAAAGTGTTCATATCCAACTCTAGCCTAGCTAGATATGGGCCCACTAACGTCACTATGACTGAGGGCTAACAGATCAGTGGCACTTGCACTTTTACCAAGTAAGGTGTTTTAGGCACTTTGCCTAATAAACTAGATTCGTAGACATAATTTGAATAGAATCAAATTTGTCCTAGTATCCACTCTTCGAAAGTGTGGATATACGAATCTTGTTTAATTGTGTCCCAGACAACAATGCCACTTATAAGCCTCAACTGATTAAATCAGTTTGAGCTATTTGTTTGTCATATTATATGTTTGAGATTTATTTATATTCAAAATATAAATACTTTTATTCACATCTAATGTGTTTATCTCAATATCATCTTTATAAAATGAAACACTTTAGTGTTCTAGAATATAAAGGTATCTCCGCAACGGATTATACACTGATATAGAGATAATGTTTCTAGTCAAACTAGTTACATTTTAACAGTTTCCTAATTCAAGTAAACACCCGAAGGGTAGTACCTAAACTTAGGTATCTACGGTTAAAACAGCGACTTTCGTCCCGTTTCTGATTTGTAGATAAATCTCAACTGAAGTCAGTATCCTGCTCTCAGCAGATTTTGCACATCAGTACATATTTATGTACCCCACTCAGTATCTAAAATCCAATTTTAATACTAGTAGTGAACATATTTATCACAAACATATTTGAAGTCAGAGCCTTGCCCGTCTTCAATTCCTTCATGTCTGCCTTGTCCATACGGAAGTCACGCTTCAGTGACCCCGTTTGCCACAATTTCGGCAGACATTTTAGGATATATCCTTTGTCTTCCCAGAAGATTATAATGATTTTTCCTTTGCCCAATTTTCCACATTCCAGAAGCCTTTGGCCAAGCCTTGGCCTTCTAGAATGTCGAAATAAGATGCGTCTTGCTCTTCTTGCCTTATTGTAAACTCTGGCTTTGTCTCCTTGAGAATAGCCATTAACTCTCCAAGAGTTTACTATTGCAATTGGTACTTCTAAGATCTAAGAATAGATCTATGAAGATCCTTCAATTTCAATATCATACTATAAGGATCCAATCCTTAGTTCTGACTAAGAAATTAAGGAGTCTATTTGGCAAGCATAATGTATTAAGCACTAAAGTTATCATCACATTAATATTCCAAATATCATGTTCTACTATTTGCTCAACTCCGGGCTTAGGCTCGAGATGTCACTATATCAAATAAAGTCGAGTTTTTGTTGTCTCCGCGTCGCTCAACCGATCGATGTAAGTATTCCGCAACTTCGTCGATGTGTATTCGCAATGTTTTTCATGCTTATAATCGATCCGGGACCTAATTAGAAACCAACACCAACTAATCCAGGGTTCTCATGGGCCGCTTCCCGGAGATTCACCGATGACGTATGACTCTCACTTTAATTAATCTGGGATTAATTAGATGAGAGAGAAAATTAATCTGGGATTAATTACGGAGATATATTATCTGGGATAAAATATCAATTAAAGAGAGAGAATGATTAATTTGGAATTAATCGATAAAATAATATATTTGATATATTAAACGAAATTGGATTTCGACGCGGGATTAAAATTAGATTTTAATTCGGGCGAACGAGTTAATTTAGAATTAATTTGTTAGCGAAATGAATAGTGATTTCGCTAGGCGTAATCGTTTAATTACGTCGCAACAGAAAAATCATTAATTTGGAATTAGCGAACCCGAGCCCGGGATTATTTGCGAGCGCATTCGCATTTCGAATTCGAGTGTGGCACGCAAGTCAAATCAAGCGTCAAATCGCAAGTCACATCAAGCGTCAAATCACATGTCACTTTGAGTGATGTGACATTTGATTGATTGAAGTGAGTTGATGTGAGATGATTGAAAGCATTTAATGCTTGTCTTTTTGAAATTAAAAAGTTGTAAATGGTTAATTATTTTGGAAATATAAAACCTAATACACTTTATTATTTTCTCTCTCTCTCTTCACGGTTTTGGAGCCAAATGCTCCTCTTCTTCTCTCTCGGCCGAATGGCCATATTTCTTCTATTTTTCTTTGGTTTGACCAAAATGGCAAGAAGAGATGTGATGATTTTTTGTGGCAAAGAACATCACAAGTGCTAGCACACTCTAGGAGGCATACCAAGGTGATAGGGCAGTGATTGCGTGAGCATGGAAGTTTATCACAAAGCTTGGAGCTTCAAAGGACATCCATGGCCGATTCTTGGAGGAGCCAAATGGTGGACTGTCGTGACATGCTGAGCAGCCCTCACTGCCGAGCTTCACCAAGAGGGCAAAACGATTTTTGTTCATCACCACATGCATCCAATCCGTTCATTGTGAGTTTTCCACACCTCCTCTGATTGTATTCACATGTTATTTTCTTGCTTGCAATGATCTTGGGAAGCTTAGAGTAGACCAACAATGGTATCAGAGCTAAGGTTGAGCATGAAATTGATTTTAGGGTTAAAATTGGGCAAAACGAATTTGGGCATGATTTAATGAAATTGGATGAATTAGTATGCTTAAATGTTGTTGAATTGATGATTGATTGGATCAATTTGATGAAAAAGTGTTTGGAACAATTTTCCCCAATTTTGGTGTGTTGGCTGAAAAACATGAACCCTAAATTGTCTTGGAATTTTGATTTTTTGATTCATTGGATGAGTTAGAATCAATTGGGGGAATTGATTTTATGTTTAATTGGGTATTAATTGGATTGAATTCAAATTGGGCATAATTTTCCCCAAATTGCCGAGAATAAAGCATGGTTTATTGGGTTTGATTTTGTCAATTATGTTGGACATGATTCAATGATGATAAGCATGATAATTAGACAAATTTGGTGTTTTGGAAATATTGATTTGGGTAATTAATAATGCTATACACTTTAGGTAATTTAATTGAGAAATTTGGAATTTTATGAATTAAATTAGTTGGGCTTAAAATTGGATTTGGGCTTGTTATGTTGTTATTGGGCTTATTGGGCTTTGTTGTACAAAGTTGGGTTTAGGCAAAGTTGGTTGGATCTAATTAGGACCAAAATCGCTTCCATAAAGCCCAAATGCGACTTAATGAACCATTAAATTTTAATTGGGCCTAATGGGCCTAAATTGATTTCTGGTCTTATGGGGTTAATCCCGGATTGGACTTTGGTTATCGGTTTGACCCGAGTTGACCAAAAGTCCACGCCTTAAAGAAATTAATTAAAAGCCCATTGGACTTTAATTAAATTAATATTGGATATTAATCGGGTTTTGAGACCCGTAACGATTAAATTGGAATTTAAGTCGTAAAGGTTTATAATAAAGTGTAATATTTAATTTGAAATTAATAATGAATTAGGATTAAATACATATTAAATTGGATTTAATTATGTAGTTTAATTTAATTCAAGAATTCGTACTTTGAGTACTTATTCACCAAAATCAAATCGTTGTTTGAACATTGGATGATCACTAATTATCAGATTAATTAATTTGATTAGATTGATTGATAACATGCTTGTGTGAATACATGGTTGCGATGCATGAATAATGTACATCGGATGGATATTAGATGGGTGGGGCAATTTTGGAAATTGTAATAAATTTGATTTATTAATTGGACCTGTGTGTCCAGCCTTATCACATCCATACTCTTTGTATTCTCTTCTCACATATTCCCTTCAATGTAAATAAGGTTTCTTTAGAAGTGTAGTGTAACGGGTAGAAGTAATACATGTGCTAGCTGGAGAGAGAAAGGGAGAGATTTGATCTAGGATCAATGTGTAAAGTATCCATCCGCATATCATTATTATTTTTTCATATGCGCTTTATTATGTGTTTAGAATGCATGTTTAAGGGTGTATGATGATGAGACCTAACAAAGATAATAAATTGGTTGCCAATTTGCACTCGAAAAACCCTCGGAAAATATTAAGCGTTTTTCCTTCCATTGAGTGATTCTCACTCAAGATCCGAGACTGGCACTGGCTTGTTGGCCAAAGTCAAGGCCTTTGTCTGTCGAGGATGTGTTTGAATCACAAGAGCTTTGTTCCATATTGGTGTCTTGTCCAAGTTGTGGTTTGTTGGCCAAATTCAAGACCACTTCTTGTCCATCGACATTGATTACAAAGCTTTCCATGGTCAATGGGTCGAGCTTGACTGGGATCACTAAGTTTGTTGTGCCAAAGCCAAGGCTTAGTTGATTCAGAGGAAAAAGGTTAGGTAATACATTGGATGTATTGGCATATATAAGATATATGTTTCGGACTTGGATGTCCCCCTACCGGATCTATGAATTGGATTGGATCCAATTGATCTTATAGATCTACCTAGTTAATTATCATACAATTTGTTGGCCAAAGTCAAGATTGTGTGATATTTAACGGGATCCTAGCCCGCTAGGAAACACGGTTTCCCAAGTACTCGACGGAGGGTTAGAGGCTCGCCGAAAAATAGTGGGAGGCAAGAATTGAATTTGCAATATTTGTTTAATTACTTGTAATACGCGCTCAAAACAAATATCATTCGTCAAATATTTTAAATGTTAGTTAGACTAATATTTAAGTTGTTGTTTTTAATTAATAGTTGGACTATATTCAAACTATTCATTTATAGTTGATTTTAAAATTGGATTATAGTAATTAATATAATTGATTTTAATTTATTAAATTATAGTTGATTAAATAGTTGGACTATTGTAATCATTATAATAAATAGTACCTTAATCGTTGATTAAATGGTTGGACTATTAAAATCAAGAAAAAATTGAAAGATTGACATTTAAAACATAATCCTAGGGAAAATATATTTAAATGGTTTAATTTTAAAAATTGGGAATAAATTTCAGGATGGTCCTGGAAAATAATAAGTTATTTTATTTGATAAAATAATATATTAAGCTTGTCGCAATAGACTCCTTAATTTCTGAATCAGAACTAAGGATTAGATCCTTAAAGTATGATAATGAAATTGAAGGATCTTCATAAATCTATTAACTTAGATTTTAGAAGTACTAAAATGCAATAAATAACTCTTGGAGAGTTAATGACTATTCTCAATGAGACAAAGTCAAAGTTTGCAATTAGGCAAGTAGCGCAAGGCGCACCTTACTTCGATATTCTAGAAGGCCAAGGCTTGGCCAAAGGCTTCTGGAGTGTTGAAACTGGCAAAGGCAAAATCATTATAATCTTCTGGGAAGATAAATGACATATCCCAAAATATCTGCCTAAATTGTGGCAAACAGGATCACGGAAGCGTGACTACCGTTTGGACAAAGCAGACATGAAGGAATTAAAGATGGTGCAAGGCTCCGGCTTTAAATATGTTTGTCATAATTATGTTCATTACTAGTATTAAAATTAGATTTTAAATACTTAGTGTGGTACATATATACATATTGATGTTCAAAATCTGTTTTGAACAGGATAATGACATCAATTGAGATTAATCTACGATTTGGAAACGGGACGAAAGTCGCTGTTTTGACCGTAGATACCTAAGTTTAGGAACTACCCCTCGGGTGTGTACCTAAATTTAGAAACTGTTATAATGTAACTAGTTTGACTTTGACTAGAAACATTATTTCATATCAGTGTTTAACCTGCTGCGGGTGAACCTTTATATTCTGGAACACTAAAGTGTTTCATTATATAAAGTTGATATTGAGATAAACACATTTGATGTGAATAACAGAATTTATATTTTGAATATAAAATATCTCAAACATATAACATGACAAACAAATAGCTCGAACTGATTTGATCAGAAGAAACATATTGTGGCATTGTTGTCTGGGACACAATTAAACAAGTCTCGTATATCCACACTTTTGAAGAGTGGGTACTCGGACTGATTTGATTCTAATCAAATAAAGTCTACGAATCTAGTTTATTGGGCAAAGTGCCTAAAACACTATTTACTTGGTAAAAGTGCAAATGCCACCGATCTATTAGCCCTAGTTCATAGTGAAGCAAGTGGGCCCATATCTAGCTAGGCTAGAGGTGGATATGAATATTACGTGACCTTCACGGATGTGGCATCCCGTTATGGTTATGTGTTTCTTTTGAAGAACACAAATCAGAAACTTTTACAGTTTCGACACGAAATAGACAAACAGATCGGCTAAAGTTTTAAACCGTCATGGTTAGACCGTAATGGAAAATACTTAAGCAATAAGTTTCTAATATACTTGAAAGAGTATAGTATTATTTCAATGAGGACTCCTACCGGAACACGTCAATTTGACGATGTTTCTGAACCAAATAACCGAATTTTGTTGGACATGATAAGGTTAATCATGAGTCGCTCTGAGCTACCATTTCCTTCAACGGATAAGCTTTAACAGTGCAAGAACTTATTTTGAATAAGGTTCCATAAAAATCTGTTTGACATATTTCATATTAGATATGAACAGGAAAGAAACCGGGTTTCAAAAATCCTGATAATTTGGGTATGCTAGGCATATTTTTGGATGATACCAAACTAAAACCCAAATTGGATAAGTGCCAATTGTAGGTTATCCTAGGGATACCAAAGTATTGTACTTATACAACTCACTTGAGAACAATTAGATTGTTGCTCACCATGCGGTTTTCCTAAGAGGAATACCGATATGCAGTGGTAAGTGGGAGGATAGTAAAACTCGATGAAAATCGGAGTAATACTATTCAAGGCACCGATTCCTAATGGAACAAATAAATAGTTCATCAAGGATGAAACTATTACCATTAATCTTCGAATACACAAGAACCGCGTATGTCGGAGAGAGTCAGAAAACAACCTAGGGTATGGGTTTCTGATCTCACCTTATAAAGAGGTCAATCTTTTGAGGTATACCAACTGACTACGTATGAGGAAGTGATACAAGGTATCGACTCCCTATTATGACAAAGTGTCATGAATCCGAAATGGATTCCATGTATATCAATAAGTTTGGATACTAGTTGATGTACCGCAATGCATTGTGCCTAATGGTACTTTATAAGTCTTCAAGGAAGACATATATGGAAGGCAATATACCAATGTACTAAGCTAGGCTTGTTGCGGAAAGGTATCGTTATCAACATTGTGTTGATTACGATTCAACCTTTTACCTGTTGCCACGGTAAATCCATTTGGATAATGCTTGCTAAAGCTGTATGTTTCATTTGTGAAATATGTCAGCTTAACGGGAAAATCACTTTCCTGAAAAGGAAACCTTTTGGAGGATGTTTACAACATCCTGACGGTTTTGTCGTACCAAAACTAGCAAACAAGGTTTGCAGGTTATTCGATCCATGTTTGGATTGAAGCAGGCATAGGTTCTTAGAATTATCGTTTTGATGTAATCATAATAGTGTATGATTTAATTCAAAACGAAATGATTCTTGTGTATAAGGAGGTTAGTGGGAGCGCACTGACAGTGGTTGTCCTATAAAAGAATGATAATATGTCATTTCTTGGAAATGATATTCCCCTAAAAATAATCGGCGAAAGCTTGGCTTTCAAGAAAACTCTCCGAGAAATCGTACATTGAAAAATGTACGCGACCTGGTGTCTCATACGCTTTGAGCATATGGATTCACAATCAGGCCAATCCATGTGATAGTCATTGGATTGATGTTAAGAACATCCGTTAGTATCTTAGAGATCTAAGGATGCTGTCTTAATCTGTGGAGAAGGAGAACTTGAAGTGACTGGGATCACTACTGCAAGTTTCCTAACCTGATAAAACGACTATAAGTCGTAAACGGTACTACAAAGTTTGAATAGCGGTACAGTGAGCTGGAAATGTTCCAAGCAAGATAATGTTACCGTATAAACAACAAATGCAGGTTAATTGCTGCAGCTGAGGCGGCAATAGAAGCCTTCTGGGTCAATAATAATCTAATTAGATTAGATATAATTCTCTTAGCACCTGAGCTAGGCGTCAGCACAGGCTAAAGAATTAATGGTCTCATCAACGATCAAGATATATATACTTCGATAATCATATGATTCATTCGGATCATACATCGTGGCGATGTGATGATCAAATAAATCGCATCAGACGATAATCATGCAAATCCGCTGACGGAAACCTTTTCTCAGTAGTTTGAGCCAACCGTACATAGTTCGGGTGTAAGGCACTCGAGTGACTGGCTATAGGCCAAGTGGGAGATTGTTGGACAATTATGACCCATAGCGTCACTATTTGTACAGATCATTGTGTTGTTGTACAAATTAACAATGTGACAAATGAGATTGCACTCTTATCATTTGTGATTAGATCACCTAGATGTATAAATGATGAGAGGTCCCTATGATTTGTTCCTGGATGGAGAATGATATGAGACAGTATCAGTCCACGTAGGATAAATCATTAAATATCCCTAGTCATAGTATTATTGAGATTGGACATCGATAAATACGTAAAAGACTAGTATTACACTTGTGCGCGTTGTGAGGGCACAACGGCATAGTTCTCATATATTTGGGTATAGGATACTCATGCAAGTGTAATAGGAGGTTGTGTTTCACCGATGGTACGGGAAACAGCTTCGCTCTGGATAGACCCCTCGGAATTCCATTGGTAGTATGACTATGTGTCTATGGAAGTCCGAAATCAGGGTAGGTGTATTTGGTCTTAACCTGAGACTTGCACCGCTAATACTTGCGACAATCAATATACTTTGGTTGCGGTCGTCCAGGGCTTTAACAGGTTCTGTGTACGCCAATGCTGGGTATATTGAGAATCGTAGTCTGTTGGGTGTGATGTCAAGACGGAAGTGTCACTCCAGTCATATGGAGATGATGGTCACGTAGGATACGGTACTAGTGCTCTTAAGTACTGCAGTCATCGGGATAAAATGACAAGGTCATGTTTATCCGATTATAGAGACTAGTTACCAGACATCCGACATGTGCTTCGTACAGGGCAGACACAATTCCAGCCCCAGGCCTAGCACGTGATCATCCGATACTAGACAGAAATATGTGATACCACGTATACTACGCCTGATATAGATCGCTTATTCCTGTAAGCATGTTTCTGGAGAATTGGGTAGGCATGGCGCTTTGCTAGAAGCCAACCTTGTCTTGTGAATCGGTGTAAACGTAGTTCTAGGTACTTACGTGTTTGGATAATCCGACGACCCGATTTACTGCCAACATATCCGGGGATCTCATAGGTCGCTTCCCGAAGATTCACCGATGACGTATGACTCGCACTTTAATTAATCTGGGATTAATTAGATGAGAGAGAAAATTAATCTGGGATTAATTACAGAGATATTTTATCTGGGATAAAATATCAATTAAAGAGAGAGAACGATTAATTTGAAATTAATCGATAAAATAATATATTTGATATATTAAACGAAATTGGATTTCGATGCGGAATTAAAATTAGATTTTAATTCGGGTGAACGAGTTAATTTAGAATTAATTCGTTAGCGACATGAATAGTGATTTCGCTAGGCGTAATCGTTTAATTACATCGCAACGGAAAAATCGTTAATTCGGAATTAGCGAACCCGAGCCCGGGATTATTTGCGAGCTCATTCGCATTTCGAATTCGAGTGCGGCAAGCAAGTCAAATCAAGCGTCAAATCGCAAGTCACGTCAAACATCAAATCACATGTCACTTTGAGTGATGTGACATTTGATTGAATGAAGTGAGTTGATGTGAGATGATTGAAAGCATTTAATGCTTGTCTTTTTAAAATTTAAAAGTGGTAAATGGTTAATTATTTTGGAAATATAAAACCTAATACACTTTATAATTTTCTCTCTCTCTCTTCACGATTTTGGAGCCAAATGCTCCTCTTCTTCTCTCTCGGCCGAATGGCCATATTTCTTCTGTTTTTCTTCTGGTTTGACCGAAAATGGAAAGAAGAGATGTGATGATTTTTGTGGCAAAGAACATCACAAGTGCTAGCACACTCTAGGAGGCATACTAAGGTGATAGGGCAATGATTGCGTGAGCATGGAAGTTTATCACAAAGCTTTGAGCTTCAAAGGACATCCATGACCGATTCTTGGAGGAGCCAAATGGTGGACTGCCGTGACATGCTGAGCAGCCTTCACTGCCGAGCTTCACCAAGAGGGCATAACGGTTTTTGTTCATCACCACATCCATCCAATCCGTTCATTGTGAGTTTTCCGCACCTCATATGATTGTATTCACATGTTATTTTCTTTCTTGCAATGATCTTGGGAAGCTTAGAGTAGACCAACACCTCTAACCCTATGTTGAGAACTCGGGAAACCTTATTTCCTATTGGGCTAGGATCCCGTTAAATAACACACAATCTTGACTTTGGCCAACAAATTGTATGATAATTAACTAGGTAGATCTCTAAGATCAATTGTATCCCATCCAATTCCTAGATCCAGTAGGTGGACATACAAGTCCGAAACATATATCTTACATATGCCAATATATCCAATATATTGCCTAACCTTTTTCCTCTGAATCAACTAAGCCTTGCTTTGGCACAACAAAGTTAGTGATCCCAATTAAGCGGAACCCATTGACCATGGAAAGCTTCGTAATCGATGTCGATGGACAATAAGTGATCTTGACTTTGGCCAACAAATCACAACTTGGACAAGACACCGATATGAAACAAAGCCTTCATGATTCAAACATATCCGCGACGGAAAAAAGTCTTGACTTTGGCCAACAAACCAGTGCCAGTCTTGGATCTTGAGTAAGAATCACTCAATGGAAGGAAAAACGCTTAATATGTGTTGAGGGTTTTTTCGCGTAATTGGCAACCAATTAATTATCTTTATTTGGTCTCATCATCATACACCTTTAAACATGCATTCTCAAAACATAATAAGGCGCGTATAAATAAATATAATAATGATATGCGGATGGATATTTAACACATTGTTCCTAGAAAAAATCTCTCCATTTCTCTCTCCCGCTAGCACAAGTATTACTTCTACCCAATTACATAACACTTCTAAAGAAACCTCATTTACATTGAGGGGAATAGGTGAGAAGAGAATACACATAGTCAGAGTAGGGTAATAGGCTAGACACGCAGGTCCAATTTAATAAATCTAAAATTACAATAATTTCCAAAATTGCACTCACCCATCTAATATCCATCCGATATATATTATTCATACATCGCATCATGTATTCACACAAGCATGTTATCAATCAATCTAATCCAATAATTAATTGATAATTAATGACCATCCAATATTCAAACAACGATTTGATTTTGCGCGAGTCCGACTCTTTTGCGAATAAGTACTCAAAGTACGAATTATTGAATTATACTAAACTACAAACATTAAATCCAATTTAATAGTATTTATACTATTTATATTTTATTCAAATTAAATATTAACTTTATTAATGAACTTAGCGACTTAGATCTAAATCCAATTTTTACGGTCTCAAAGCCGATACATCAATGTTAATTTAATTAAAGTCAATGGGCTTTTTGTTAGACATTATGTCCCATAGCGTCACTGTTTGTAAATGATATGGTATTATTGTACAAAATTAACTATGTGATAATGAAATTGCCTTTTGCCGTTTTGTAATATTATTTACTTTGACTAATAAATGGCGAAAGTCCATATGATTAATACTGGATTGAGATGATATGAGACAGTATCAATCTATAAAAGTTTAATCATTAAATATCCCTAGTCGGAGTATTATCGAGATCGGACATCGATAATGCGGAATAGACTAGTATTGCGCTTGTGCACGTTGTGAGAGCACAACAGCATAGTTCTCATATATTTAAGTATTGGATACTTATGCAAGTGCAATAGGAGGTTGTGTTTTACCGATGGTACGGAAAACAGCTTCGCTCTGGATAGACCCCGCGGAATCCCATTGGTAGTATGTCTGCGTGTCTATGGGAGGCCGCATCAGGGTAGGTGTATATGGTCTTAACCTGAGACTTACATCGCTAGTACTTGCGACAATCGGTAAACTTTGGTTTTGGTGGTTGGGGACCCTAACCGGTTCTGTGTACACCTTTTCGGTTTATCGAGAATCGTAGTGTGCTGGATGTGATGTCAAGATGGAAGTATCGCTTCAGACATATGGAGGCGATGATCACGCAGGGCACAGAACTAGTACTCTATAAAAGGTTGCAACCGTCGGGACAATATGACTAGGTCAGGATTGTCTGATTTAAAGAGACTAGCTGCTTGATGTCCGATATATGTTTCGTACGGGGCAGACACATCTCCAGCCCCAGGCCTAGCATGTGATCATCCGATACTGGATCGATTTACGCAATACTACGGTATACTACGCCTGATACAGATCTTATATTCCTATTAGAATATTTCTGGAGAATTGGGTAGGCATGGCGCTTTGCTAGAAGCCAACCTTGTCTTGTGAATCGGTAAAGACGTAGTACGAGGTACGTACGTGTTCGGATTATCCGACGACCGTATTTACTGCCAAAATATCCGGAGATCTCTTGGGTCGCTTCCTGAAGATTCACCTATGATATTTGATTCGAACTTAATTAATCTTGGATTAATTGCGGAGAAACTTTATCTCGATAAAGTGCCTTATTTAGAGAGAGAGAACGATTAATTTGGAATTAATCGATATAATTATTATATTCGATATAATAATCGAAATTCGATTTCGACGCGAAATTAAAATTAGATTTTAATTCGGGCGTACGAGTTAATTTAGAATTAATTCGTAAGCGACGTAAATAATAATTTCGCTAGGAGCGATTATTTATTTAAATCCGATTTAATTAACGTCGCGACGCTAGCTCGGTATTTCGGAAATATCGAACCCGAACGCGTGAGTGGACGTGGGCCACTTTCATTGGGAAACGTGTGGGGCCCACATGACACTTGTCATTGATATGGCATTGCATGTTAATAGTGTACAAAACACTCTAAGGCATTGCATGGTGATAGTGTGCATTTCACTCAAAGGCTTTGCATGGAGTTTGAGTGTTTGACACTCTAAGCCATTGCATGGATTATGTCATAGATTTATTATTAATTTAATAAATTATAACATAAATATAAATTGTTTTGGTAATACAAAAATTAATTAATCAAAAAACTCTCTTCTCTCTCAAATTGCCGAACTTCACCATTGAAGGGAAAGGAAGATTTGATCTTCCATTCTCCATTTTTGCTAGCACAAGCAAGGGATCAAAAGAGGTGATAGGGAAACCATCAAAGAGCTTGGAATACAAGAGCTTGGAGCTTGGAGTCTTCTTCCTCCTCTTGGCCGAAACCAACCAACCAACTTGGAGCTTGGAGATTCAAGGTTTTGTTCATCTTCTTCATCACATAACTTTGTAAGTATGATTCCGCCATGCTTCAAGTCTTTTATATATATTCATTTTAGTATTTCATATGCTTAATCTTTGTTTGGGACTATATAATAGAAACCAACAATGGTATCATTGAGCTAGGTTTAAGCATGAAATACTTTAGGTTAAAATTTGGGTAAAATTGATTGAAGCATGTTCTTGTGAAATTTGATGAATGAGTATGCTTATATGTATGTTAAATGACATTATATGAAATCAATTTTATGAAAAATGCATTGGATGATTTTTCCCCAAAATTTTGACCTTGGCCGAATGGGTGTGTTAAATTGATTGAAGCATGTTCTTATGAAATTTGATTAATAAGTATGCTTGCATGTGTATAACATGATGTTATATAGAATCAATTTTATGAAAAATGCATTGGATGATTTTTCCCCACCTTGGCCGAATGGCATGATGAAATTGATATAAGCATGTTCTTATGAAATTTGATTAATAAGTATGCTTGCATGTGTATAACATGATGATATATGGAATCAATTTCATGAAAAATGCATTGGATGATTTTTCCCCAAATCCATGCCTTGGCCGAATGTGTTACTACTTGGAGTAGATTGAAATTTTTTGTGTTTAAGATCATTAGATGACTTAGAACGTGTACGGGACGTAGATTAGTAATTCAATCGGATTGAAAAACAAATCGACACAAAAAACTCACCTTGGCCGAATGAACAAGGACATGAAATGGAGTTGAATTTTGATAAAATTAATGTTGGACATTTAATTTGACAAATACATGATTAATAAATTAAATGGGTATTTTTGAAATATTTGGTTTAAAATATTAATCTGGATATTACACTTTAATTAATTGGACTTTAATGTTTGGAATATTAAAATTTAATTAATGGGCTTTAATAATTTAATTGGGCCTTATGGGCTTAAAATTGGTTTTATGGCACTTAAGGGTGATTCCTTATTTGGGCTTGGCAATGGGTTTGACCCACATTGACCAAAGCCCAAGCCTTAATAAATCAATTCTAAGCCCATTTGACTTGAATTAAATTCAACATTGGATGTTAATTGGGCTTTGAGACCCAATAGGATTAGATTTAGAATCTAAGTCTTTAAAAGCATATTAAAAGTGTAAACATTTGATTTGGAATTAAATAATTGGATTAGTATTGAATACGAATTGAATTAGATTTAATTAGTAGTTCGATATAATTCGCGAATTCGTACTTTATGTACTTATTCTCAATCGAGTTGGACTCGCACAAAATCAAACCGTTGTTTGAACATTGGATGATCACTTTAAAAAGACTAATTAATTGGATTAGATTGGTTGTAAAAGCATGTCTTGTTTGAATATATATGTATGTGATGAATGAATAGTGTATATCGGATGGATATTAGAAGGGAAAGGGTAATTTTAGAAATTATTGTAAATTTGGAATTTATAAATTGGACCTGCGTGTCCAGCCTTATCTCTTTATCTCTTTGTATTCTCTTCTCACCTAATTCCCCTCAATGTAAATGAGGTTTCTCTTATTGTATTATGTAATTGGGTAGTTGTAGAATAGTGCTAGCGGGGAGAGGAAAGGGAGTGATTTGTTCTAGGAACAAGTTGTTTAAATATCCATCCGCATATCACTATTACTTTACTTTACGCGCTTTATGATGTTTTAGAAGCATGCTTAAGGGTGTATGATGATGAGACCTAACAAAGATAAATAAATTGGTTGCCAATTACGCGAAAAATCCCTCAAACAATATTAAGCGATTTTCCTTCCGTTGAATGATTCTTTCTCAAGATCCGAAATTGGCATTGGTTTGTTGGCCAAAGTCAAGACCTTTGTCAATTGAGGATGTGTTTGAATCATGAGAATTTTGTTACACATCGGTGTCCTGTCCAAGTTGTGATTTGTTGGCCAAAGTCAAGATCACTTCTTGTCCATCGACATTGATTACGAAATTTTCCTTGTCAATGGGTCCCGCTTAACTGGAATCATTAGGTTTGTTGTGCCAAAGCCAAGGCTTAGTTGATTCAGAGGAAATGGTTAGGAAAATGTATTGGATACATTGACATATGTATTAGATATATATGTTTCGAACTTGGATGTCCACCTAACCGGATCTAGGAATTGGATGGGATCCAATTGATCTTCGAGATCTACCTAGTTAAATATCATACAACTTGTTGGCCAAAGTCAAGGTTGTGTGTTATTTAACAGGATCCTAGCCCACTAGGAAATTAGATTTCCCGAGTTGTCTACAGAGGGTTAGAAACTTGAAGAAAATAGTGGGAGGCTATTATTGAATTTGCAATTTCGTTCAGATACTTAGCCTTACGCGTCTTTCAAAAACATTTCGTCAATATTTTAATTAGTTGGACTAATATATTGTTATTTTTATTTGTAACAGTTTGACTGTACCCAATACATCGTTGACTTTATAGTTGGACTATAGTTGTCAAGATGATTGGCAAAGGTAATATCCGTGACATTATCATGGGCGATAATGTCTTCAGAGGGACAAACTTTGCCGACTGGGAAATGAACCTCAAGATAGTGCTTGGGGCTGAGAGGATACTGTATACTATTCAGAGACCTCTCCCGCCTAAACCCACTGAGCCACTGGAGCTAGAGTTATGGAAAACTCATAGTGATGATTGTGACCAAGCTCAGTCAGTTATGCTAGCTGCAATGACCCAGCATTTCAGACGCCAGAATAGGGACTTGGATCCCTATAACATGATGGCAAGATTGCGTGATCTTCACCGCACTAATAAGCGGATGAAGAGGTACGAGCTAGTAAGGAAACTCTTCCGCTCCCGGATGACAGATGGCGCATCAGTTGAAGCCCACGGGGCTCAAATGATGCCGATATTGATGAGTTGGCCAATATGGGAATAGTCTTGGAGGCTGAGCTGACTATAGATATGATCTTGCAGTCACTTCCTGATACTTGGAAACAAATCATAGTCAACTATAAGTTGATGGATACAGATGACACTCTTGGAGAGCTGTTATCTATCTTGAAGGAGTCCGAAAGGGAACTCCTAAAGGGGAGCAAGCGCGAGGCGCATTTTGCATCGACCTCTCATGCGCCAAAGGGTGGCCCCAAGGCAATTGGAGGTGCAAGGAAGAAGAAGTTCAAGAAAAAGGGCAAAGGCAAGTTGACAGTGGCTTCTAGGAAGCCAAAGGACAAATCTCACGACATCTGCCTCAACTGCGGCAAGAGGGGTCACTGGAAACGTGACTGCCGAATGGGCAAAGGGCAGAAGGAGGATATCAAGGATGGCAAGGCTATCGCTTCTGGTATGTTTGTTATTGAGATAAATATGAATACTTCTAGTTTTAAAAATTGGATTTTTGATTCTGGTTGTGGTGCTCATATTTGTACTGATGTGCAGGATCTGCAGGATAGCAGGGTGCTGGCATCCGGGGAGATGGATCTACGGGTGGAAACGGAACACCAGTTGCTGTTTTGGCCGTAGGGACTTTTGTTTTAGAACTGCCCTCGGGGCATGAACTTAAACTTTTGAACTGTTATTATGTACCTAGTTTAACTAGGAATATTATATCTGTATCCTTGTTAACCCAGCAGGGTTACACTTTTGTATTCAGGAACACTGGGTGTTATTTATATAAAAATGATGCAGAAATTTGCACAGCTGTTGCAAATAACGGTCTTTATATTTTGAATATAAATGAATCTCCTAAAATAACGAACAAAAGGCTCAAGAGAAATAATCTAAAGATGAAGCTTATATGTGGCATTGTCGTCTGGGACACATCAACAAGACTCGCATATCCACACTTTCGAAGAGTGGGTACTTGGACGAATTTGATCCCAATTCATATGACGTCTGCGAATCTTGTCTTTTAGGCAAAATGCCTAAATCACCTTTTAGCGGTAAAGGTGAACGTGCCACAGAACTGTTGGCTCTTGTACATACTGACGTATGCGGGCCCATGTCTGGCCAGGCTAGAGGTGGATTTCACTACTTCGTAACCTTTACAGATGATGCATCTCGTTACGGTTATGTGTTTCTTATGAGACACAAGTCGGAAACTTTTGAGAAATTCAAAGAGTTTCGACACGAAGTGGAGAAACAAACAGGGAAGAGTATTAAGACATTACGGTCAGACCGTGGTGGCGAATACTTAAGTTATGAGTTTCAAGATTACTTGAAAGAATATGGTATTCTTTCACAGTGGACTCCTCCTGGAACACCGCAATTAAACGGGTGTGTCCGAACGGAGAAACCGCACCTTGTTAGACATGGTAAGGTCAATGATGAGTCGCACTGAGCTACCAATATCCTTCTGGGGATATGCATTAAACAGTGCTATACTTATTTTGAATAAGGTACCGTCGAAGTCTGTTGAACAGACTCCATATGAGATATGGACAGGAAGGAAACCAGGTTTCTCTTTCCTGAAGATTTGGGGATGCTGGGCATATGTTAAACGTTTGGAAGGTACCAAACTTGAACCCAAATCTGATAAATGCCTTTTCGTTGGATATCCTAGGGAAACCAAAGGATATTACTTCTATCACCCACAAGAGAACAAAGTATTTGTTGCTCTACATGCGGTTTTCCTTGAGAAGGAATTCCTAAATGCAGTGGCAAGTGGGAGGAAAGTAGAACTCGATGAAGATCGTAGTGATACTGTTCCTGGCAATGAATCAATGACGGAACATGAACAGACCATCCGGGATGAGTCTGTACCACAAACTTCACATACACAAGGACCGCGTAGGTCGGAGAGAGTCAGAACAATACCTGAGAGGTATGGGTTCCTGATCTCACCTCATGTAGATATTAATCTTATTGAGGATAATGAGCCGGCTACGTATGAGGAAGCGATACAAAATATCGATTCCGCTTTATGGCAAGAAGCCATGAAGTCCGAGATGGATTCCATGTACGCCAACCAAGTTTGGACACTGGTTGATGCACCAGAAGGTGTGAAGCCTATTGGATGCAAATGGATCTTCAAGAAGAAGACCGACATGGATGGCAACGTACAAACGTACAAAGCTAGGCTTGTAGCGAAGGGGTATCGTCAACAATATGGTATTGATTATGACGAAACCTTCTCACCCGTTGCCATGATTAAATCCATTCGGATAATGCTTGCAATAGCTGCATATTTCGATTACGAGATATGGCAGATGGACGTTAAAACCGCTTTCCTTAACGGAAACCTTTTGGAGGATGTTTATATGCAACAGCCTGACGGTTTTATCGTACCTAGACTTGCAAACAAGGTTGTAAGTTAAATCGATCCAAATATGAGATTGAAGCAAGCACACGGTCATGGAATCAGCGTTTTGATGAGATCATAAAGGAATATGATTTCGTGCAAAACGCAGATGACCCTTGTGTATACAAGAAGGTTAGTGGGAGAGCACTTACTTTTATTGTCCTTTATGTCGACGACGTATTGCTAATAGGCAATGACATTCCCATGCTGACGTCGGTGAAAGCTTGGCTTTCATTAAAATTCTCCATGAAAGATCTGGGAGAAGCAGCCTTTATTCTTGGAATAAAAATCTACAGGGATAGATCTAGAAAGCTGCTTGGACTCTCCCAGAGTACATACATTGATAAAGTGTTGAAGCGATTCAACATGGAACAATCCAAGAGGGGATTGGTTCCAATGATACGAGGTACCTCTCTGTCTAAAGACATGTGTCCTAAGACTCAGGAAGAGAGGGACAACATGAGTCGGATACCGTTCGCCTCGGCAGTCGGATCGATCATGTATGCTATGATATGTACACGACCTGATGTCTCATATGCTTTGAGCATGTGCAGTCGCTATCAGGCCGATCCAGGTGAAGGTCACTGGATAGCAGTTAAGAATATCCTAAGTATCTTAAAAGAACTAAGGATGCTTTCTTAATTTATGGAGGTGGAGAACTTGCGGTATCTGGGTATACCGATGCAAGTTTCCAAACCGACAAAGATGACTACAAGTCGCAATCCGGGTACATTTTTGTTTGAATAACGGAGCAGTGAGCTGGAAATCTTCCAAGCAAGATACTGTTGCCGATTCAACAACAGAAGCGGAGTACATCGCTGCATCTGAAGCAGCAAAGGAGGCAGTTTGGATCCGAAAGTTCCTAATCGGATTAGGGGTAGTTCCGTTAGCAGCTGAGCCCGTTCCATTGTATTGTGACAATAACGGAGCTATAGCACAGGCTAAGGAACCAAGGTCTCATCAAGGTCCAAGCATGTTCTTCGACGTTACCATCTGATTCGGGAGATTATACATCGTGGCGATGTAAAGGTCGAGAAGGTCACATCAGATGACAACATTGCAGATCCGCTGACGAAGGCTGTTCTTCAGCAAGTTTTTGAACGACACATACATAGTTCGGGTATTAGATGCTTGAGTGACTGGCTATAGGCCAAGTGGGAGATTGTTAGACATTATGTCCCATAGCGTCACTGTTTGTAAATGATATGGTATTATTGTACAAAATTAACTATGTGATAATGAAATTGCCTTTTGCCGTTTGTGTAATATTATTTACTTTGACTAATAAATGGCGAAAGTCCATATGATTAATACTGGATTGAGATGATATGAGACAGTATCAATCTATAAAAGTTTAATCATTAAATATCCCTAGTCGGAGTATTATCGAGATCGGACATCGATAATGCGGAATAGACTAGTATTGCGCTTGTGCACGTTGTGAGGCACAACAGCATAGTTCTCATATATTTAAGTATTGGATACTTATGCAAGTGCAATAGGAGGTTGTGTTTTACCGATGGTACGGAAAACAGCTTCGCTCTGGATAGACCCCGCGGAATCCCATTGGTAGTATGTCTGCGTGTCTATGGGAGGCCGCATCAGGGTAGGTGTATATGGTCTTAACCTGAGACTTGATCGCTAGTACTTGCGACAATCGGTAAACTTTGGTTTTGGTGGTTGGGGACCCTAACCGGTTCTGTGTACACCTTTTCTGGGTTTATCGAGAATCGTAGTGTGCTGGATGTGATGTCAAGATGGAAGTATCGCTTCAGACATATGGAGGCGATGATCACACAGGGCACAGAACTAGTACTCTATAAAAGGTTGCAACCGTCGGGACAATATGACTAGGTCAGGATTGTCTGATTTAAAGAGACTAGCTGCTTGATGTCCGATATATGTTTCGTACGGGGCAGACACATCTCCAGCCCCAGGCCTAGCATGTGATCATCCGATACTGGATCGATTTACGCAATACTACGGTATACTACGCCTGATACAGATCTTATATTCCTATTAGAATATTTCTGGAGAATTGGGTAGGCATGGCGCTTTGCTAGAAGCCAACCTTGTCTTGTGAATCGGTAAAGACGTAGTACGAGGTACGTACGTGTTCGGATTATCCGACGACCGTATTTACTGCCAAAATATCCGGAGATCTCTTGGGTCGCTTCCTGAAGATTCACCTATGATATTTGATTCGAACTTAATTAATCTTGGATTAATTGCGGAGAAACTTTATCTCGGATAAAGTGCCTTATTTAGAGAGAGAGAACGATTAATTTGGAATTAATCGATATAATTATATATCGATATAATAAATCGAAATTCGATTTCGACGCGAAATTAAAATTAGATTTTAATTCGGGCGTACGAGTTAATTTAGAATTAATTCGTAAGCGACGTAAATAATAATTTCGCTAGGAGCGATTATTTATTTAAATCCGATTTAATTAACGTCGCGACGCTAGCTCGGTATTTCGGAAATATCGAACCCGAACGCGTGAGTGGACGTGGGCCCACTTTCATTGGGAAACGTGTGGGGCCCACATGACACTTGTCATTGATATTGTGTTGCATGCATGTTGATAGTGTACAAAACACTCTAAGGCATTGCATGGTGATAGTGTGCATTTCACTCAAAGGCTTTGCATGGAGTTTGAGTGTTTGACACTCTAAGCCATTGCATGGATTATGTCATAGATTTATTATTAATTTAATAAATTATAACATAAATATAAATTGATTTTTGGTAATACAAAAATTAATTAATCAAAAACTCTCTCTTCTCTCTCAAATTGCCGAAACTTCACCATTGAAGGGAAAAGGAAGATTTGATCTTCCATTCTCCATTTTTGCTAGCACAAGCAAGGGATCAAAAGAGGTGATAGGGAAACCATCAAAGAGCTTGGAATACAAGAGCTTGGAGCTTGGAGTCTTCTTCCTCCTCTTGGCCGAAACCAACCAACCAACTTGGAGCTTGGAGATTCAAAGGTTTTGTTCATCTTCTTCATCACATAACTTTGTAAGTATGATTCCGCCATGCTTCAAGTCTTTTATATATATTCATTTTAGTATTTCATATGCTTAATCTTTTTTGGGACCTATATAAAAGAAACCAACACTTTTAATTAATTTCTTAAGGCATGGATTTTTGGTCAACATGGGTCAAACCCAAATACCAAAGCCCATTTAAGGAATCACCCCTATTTGCCGAGAAACCAATTTAGGCCCATTAGGCCCAATTAAAATTAAAGGTCCATTTAAGTCATATTTGGACTTTATGGAAATGGTTTTGGGCCCAATTGGATCCAACCAATTAGCCTAAACCAAACTTGGCCCAACCAAGCCCATTAAGCCCAATTACAACTTTAAAAGCCCAATTCCAAATCACAATTAATATAATTCCAAATTTCCAAATTTCATAATTAAATTAACCAATGTGTATGCCATAATTAATTAACCAAATTAATATTTCCAAAACATCAATTAGCCTAATTAATTATGTTTATCATCATCAACTTATGTCCAACACAATTGAATCAAAAATCAATCATTTTCCATGCTTATCATGTCTCGGCATTTTAGGGGTTTTATTGTCCGATTCGGTTTCAATCCAATTAAATCCACAATCAACATTTCCCAAATGATTTCAACTCATCCAATGATCAAAATCAAAAAAATACCATGACATTAGGGCAATCACCACATTCGGCCAAGCCAAGTGATTTTGGGAAAAATTATCCAATTCAATTTTTATCAAATTGACAATGCATAACACCATGTTATCATAATTTAAGCATATACAAACAATCATTTTCACTCAAACATGTTCAAATCAATTTTGCCCAATTTTACCCTAATCAAGTTTCATGCTCAAAATGGATCAAGATACCATTGTTGGGTTTCTATTAAGTCCCAATGATCAATTCAAGCAAGAAACATGTGTGAAATACAACAATGAAGAATGGTGGAATCATACTTACATTGATCAGATTTGGCGATATGAGGAACAACAAAAACTTTTCTCCAAGCTCCCTTGAAGCTCTCGGCTTTGGCCACTTTTTGTGCTCCTCCATTTTCGGTCAACTACATGGATGAATCTCAAAGCTCCAAGCTTTGTGTTGTGATTCCATGCTAATAAGTTAGTTCCTTATCACCTTTGGATGACCCTTCATGTTCTAGCATAGGAAAAATTGCCACAAATTTTCATTGCTTCTCCTTCAATTCTCGGCATTAGCAGATTTTTGGGAAGAAGATGGCCCAAGGCCGAATGCAAAGAGAGAAGAGAGTTTGGCCTCCTTGGCCGAAAAAGAGAATGAGAGATTAGTGAGAAAAAAATGTGTTGTGTGTTTTGTATATCTAATACCAAAAATAAAAGTCAAATACCAATTAATAAAATAATGGTATATGTCTTTCAAACACACTTGAGTGTCTAACACTCTTCCATCAATTTACATCACTATTCACATCAAAAGTGACATATTGTCAATCACTTAAAGTGACTAGACATCTCATCAATCAGAGTGACTAATGATTTGATGCTTGATGTGACTTATAGGCCGCACTTGAATTCGAAATACGAGTGCGCCCGTAAACACCCTCGGGCTCGGGTTCGCTAATTCCTAATTAACGAATTTTCCGTTGCTATGAAATTAAATAATTATGCCTAGCAAAATTACTATTCACGTCGCTAACGAATTAATTCTAAATTAACTCATTCACCCGAATTAAAATCTAATTTTAATTCCGCGTCGAAATCCAATTTCGTATAATATATCGAATATATTATTTTATCGATTATTTCCAAATTAATCGTTCTCTCTCTTTAAATGATATTTTATCCTAGATAAAATATCTCTGCAATTAATCCCAGATTAATTTTCTCTCTCTTATAATTAATCTCAGATTAATTAAGTGCGAGTCATACGTCATCGGTGAATCTTCGGGAAGCGACCCATGAGATCCCCGGATATGTTGGCAGTAAATCCGGTCGTCGGACTATTCGAACACGTACGTACCTAGTACAACATTTTTACCGATTTACAAGACATGATTGGCTTCTAGCAAAACACCGTGCCTACCCAATTCTCCAGAAATATTCTTACTGGAATATGTTATCTATATCAGGCGTAGTATATGTAGTATTGCGTATTACGATCCAGTATAGGATGTCACGTTTTAGGCTTGGGGCTGGAATTGTGTCTGCCTCGTACGAAGAACATATCGAATCTCTGGTAACTAGTCTCTATAATCGGATAAACATGACCTAGTCATAATATCCCGATAGCTGCAGCACATAAGAGAACAAGTTCTGTATCCTACGTGATCATCATCTCCACTATGACTGGAGTGATACTTCCATCTCGACATCACACCCAATACACTACGATTCTCAATATACCCAGAAGAGGCATACACAGAACCTGTTAAAGCCCTGGACGACCAAAACCAAAGTATATTGATTGTCGCAAGTATTAGCGTTGCAAGTCTCAGGTTAAGACCAAATACGCCTACCCTGATTCGGACTTCCATAGACACATAGTCATACTACCAATGAAATTCCGAAGGGTCTATCCAGTGCGAAGTTGTTTCCGTACCATCGGTAAACACAACCTCCTATTACACTTGCATGAGTATCTTGTACCCAAATATATGAGAACTATGTCGTTATGCTCCCAAAACGCGCACAAGTGTAATACTAGTCTATTCCGCATTATCGATGTCCAATCTCGGTAATACTACGACTATGGATATTTAATGATTAAACCTTCATGGATTGATACTGTCTCATATCATCTCAATCCGGAACTAATCATATGGACCTTATATCATTTATACATTTGGTAATCTAATTACAAATGATAAAAGAGCAATTTCCTTTGTCACATAGTTAATTTCTACAATAACACCATGATCTGTACAAATAGAGATGATATAGGTCATAATTGTCCAACAATACAATGAAACAGGCTCAGCTGCAAACGGAACTACTCCTAATCCAAATAGGAATTTACAGATCCAAACTGCCTCTTTTGCTGCTTCAGCTGCAGCAATGTACTCCGCTTCTGTTGTTGAATCGGCAACAGTCTCTTGCTTGGAAGATTTCCATCTTACTGCTCCGTTGTTCAAATAAAATATGTACCCGGATTATGACTTACAGTTGTCTTTATCGGTTTGGAAACTTGTATCGGTATACCAAGTTACCTCAAGTTCTCCATCTCCATAGATTAAGAAAGCATCCTTAGTTCGTCTAAGATATTTAAGGATATTATTAACCGCCATCCAGTGACCATCACCTGGATCAGCCTGATAGTGACTACACATGCTCAAAACATACGAGAAATCAGGTCGCGTACATATCATGGCATATATGATCGATCCGACTGACGAGGCGAATGGGATCCGACTCATATTGTCTCTCTCATCTTGAGTTTTAGGACACATGTCTTTAGATAGAGTGACGCCATATGACACTGGCAACAGACCCCTCTTGGACTGATCCATGTTGAATCTCTTCAACACTTTGTTAATGTACATGTTCTGGGAGTGTCCAAGCAGCTTTCTAGATCTATCCCGGTAGATCTTTATTCCTAGAATAAAGGCTGCTTCTCCCAGATCCTTCATGGAGAATTTTAATGAAAGCCAAGCTTTCATCGATGTTAACATGGGAATGTCATTGCCAATAAGCAATACATCGTCAACGTAAAGGATAATGAATGTCAGTGCGCTCCCACTAACCTTCTTATATACACAAGGATCATCCTCGTTTTGAACGAAATCATATTCTATTATTATCTCATCAAAACGTTGGTTCCAAGAACGTGATGCTTTCTTCAATCCATAAATGGATCGATTTAACTTACAAACCTTGTTTACAAGTCTAGGTACGACAAAACCATCAAGATGTTGCATATAAACATCCTCCAAAAAGTTTCTGTTAAGGAAAGTGATTTTGACGTCCATCTTCCATATCTCGTAATCGAAATATGCAGCAATAGCAAGCAATATCCGAATGGATTTAACCATGGCAACGGGTGAAAATGTTTCGTCATAATCGACACCATGTTCTTGATGATACCCTTTCGCTACAAGCCTAACTTTGTAAGTTTGTATGTTGCAATCCATGTCGGTCTTCCTCTTGAAGACCCATTTGCAACCAATAGGCTTTACGCCTTCTGGTGCATTAACCAGTGTCCAAACTTGGTTGGTGTATATGGAATCCATTTCGGAATTCATGGCATCTTGCCATTAACCAGAGTCGATACCTTGTATCGCTTCCTCATTCGTAGCTGATTCGTCTTCCTCAATAAGATTGATATCCACATGAGGTGAGATCAGAAACCCATACCTCTCAGGTTTTTTTTTGACTCTCTCCGACCTACGCGATTCTTGTGTATTCGAAGATTGTGGTACAGTTTCATCCCTGATGAACTGTTCATGTTCTGTTAAGGATTCTGTGGCAGGAACAGTATCACTCCGATTTTCATCGATTTCTACTTTCCTCCCACTTACCACTGCATTTAGGAATTCCTTCTCAAGCAAAACCGCATGTAGAGCAACAAATACTTTGTTCTCTTGTGGGTGATAGAAGTAATATCCTTTGGTTTCCCTAGGATATCCTACAAATAGGCATTTATCTGATTTGGGTTCTAGTTTGGTACCTTCCAAACGTTTGATGTATGCCCAACAACCCCAAATCTTCAGGAATGAGAAACCCGATTTCTTTCCTGTCCATATCTCGTACGGAGTCTGTTGAACAGACTTTGATGAAACCTTATTCAAAATAAGTATTGCACTGTTCAATCCATATCCCCATAAGGAAATAGGTAGCTATGTGCGACTCATCATAGACCTTACCATGTCTAACAAAGTTCAGTTTATCTGTTCGGACAAACCGTTTAATTGCGGTGTTCCTGGAGGAGTCCACAGTGAAAGAATACCATTTTCTTTCAAGTAATCAAGAAACTCATTACTTAAGTATTCGCCACCACGGTCCGACCGTAATGTTTTAATACTTTTGCCGGTCTGTTTTTCTACTTCGTGTCGAAACTCTTTGAATTTCTCAAAGGTTTCCGACTTGTGTCTCATAAGATACACATAACCATAACGCGATACATCATCCGCAAAGGTTACAAAGTATTCATATCCACCTCTACCCTGGCTAGACATGGGCCCACATATGTCCCTATGAAAGAGGGCTAACAGTTCGGTGGCACATGCACATTGACCGCTAAAAGGTGATTTTGGTATTTTACCTAATAAACAAGATTCGCAGACGTCATATGAATTTGGATCAAATCCATCCAAGTACCCACTCTTCGAAAGTGTGGATATGGGAGTCTTGCTAATGTGTCCCAGACGACAATGCCACATATAAGTTTCATCTTTGTTACTTAGTTTAAGCCTTTTGTTTGTTACTTTATATGTTTGAGATTGATTTATATTCAAAATATAAAGACCATTATTTACATCAGCAGTGCAAATTTTCATATCATTTTTATACATAAAACACCCAGTGTTTCTAAATACAAAAGTATACCCACATTGGGCTAACTTAGATACAGAAAAAATATTCCTAGTCAAACTAGGTACATAATAACAGTCTGTATGTTTAAGTACATGCCCCGAGGGCAGTTCCAAAACAAAAGCGACAACGGCCAAAACGGCGACTCGTGTCCCATTTCCAAAGCGGAGGTCAATCTCTCCTGAGGCCAGTCTCCTGCTAATCTGCAGATCATGCACATCAGTAAATAAATGAGTACCACAACCAGAATCAAAAATCCAATTTTTAAAACTAGTAGTAGACATGTTTATTTCTATAACAAACATACCTGAAGCCGGTGTCTTGCCTGCTTTGATTTCGTTCATGTGTGCCTTGTACTCGCGGCAGTCACGCTTCCAGTGACCCCGCTTCCCGCACTGCAGACATATATCTTGGGATTTTTCCTTACCCTTCCCAGAAGGTTTTGACGATTTGGCCTTGCCTTTCTTCTTCTTCTTCTTTACACCTCCAGTCACCTTGGGCCAAGCCCTCGGAGTCTGAGATGTTGAAGCGAAGTTCGCCTCGCGCTTCTTGCCCTTTAGGAGCTATTTTTCAGCTTCACGCAATGTGGACATCAACTCTCCAAGAGTTTGGTCTTGGTTCATCATATTGTAGTTCATGATTAACCAACTTCAAGTGTCAAGGAGAGACTGTAAGATCAAATCTATGGAAGACTCAGCCTCGAAGACAATGCCCATCTGTCCCAGCTGCTCAATGTCAGCAATCATCTGTGACACATGGTGCTCAACAGATGTACCCTCTGACATACGAGCATGAAATAGCTTCTTCTGTAACTCATATCTCTGCGATCTAATATTAGATCGATGAAGATCACGCAACTTCGCCATCATATTATATGGATCCAATCCCTTGTTTTGATGATGGAATTGTTGAGTCATAGCAGCAAGCATTATAGATTGAGCAGTGAAGTTGTCATCGCTATGAGTCTTCCAAAGCTCTAGCTCGACTATCTGATCAGATCTAGGCTTAGGCCCAATAGGTCTCTCTATAGTGTAGAGCAACTTCTCGGATCCCAGGACAATCCTGAGATTCATGTCCCAATCTTGAAAGTTTGTGCCATTAAAGACATTGTCGCCAATGATAATATCTCTAATGATTAACTTTCATGTCATCTTAATTGCAATAGTCAAACTATTCAATTAACGATGTATGGGTACAGTCTAACTGTTACAAGAAAAATAATAAAATATTAGTCCAACTAATAAATATAATTGACGAAATATTTTGAAAACGCGTAAAACCAAGTATTTGAACGAAATTGCAAATTCAATACTGGCCTCCCACTATTTTTCGGCAAGCCTCTAACCCTCTGTTGAGTACTCGGGAAACCTAGTTTCCTAGTGGGCTAGGATCCCATTAAATAACACACAACCTTGACTTTGGCCAACAAGCTGTATGATATTTAACTAGGTAGATCTCAAAAATCAATTGGATCTCATCCAATTCCTAGATCTGGTAGGTGGACCTCCAAGACCAAAACATATATACAATATATATGCCAATATATCCAATATATTTTCCCAACCTTTTCCTCTGAATCAACTAAGCCTTGGCTTTGGCACAACAAGCTTAATGATTCTAGTTAAGCGGAACCCAATGACTTTGGAAAGCTTCGTAATCGATGTCGATGGACAAGAAGTGATCTTGACTTTGGCCAACAAATCACAACTTGGACAAGACATACGATATGGAAC
Organism: Zanthoxylum bungeanum; assembly: GCA_019454045.1. Classification (NCBI taxonomy): domain Eukaryota; kingdom Viridiplantae; phylum Streptophyta; class Magnoliopsida; order Sapindales; family Rutaceae; genus Zanthoxylum; species Zanthoxylum bungeanum. The sequence goes on along the minus strand of SKCR01041387.1, from coordinate 28,978 downwards.
AAAGCCTTCATGATTCAAACACATCCGCGATGGACAAAGGTCTTGACTTTGGCCAACAAACCAGTGCCAATCTTGGATCTTGAGAATGAATCATTCAATGGAAGGAAAACGCTTAATATTTGTTGAGGGTTTTTCGCGTAAATTGGAAACCAATTTATTATCATTTATTAGGTCTCATCATACACCCTTAATCATGCATTCTAAAAGCATAACAAGGCGCGGTAAATAAATTAATAATGATATGCGGATGGATATCTCACAGATTGTTCCTAGAACAAATCACTCAATTTCCTCTCCCCGGCTAGCACTATTCTAACTTCTACCCAATTACATAATACAATTAAAGAAACCTCATTAAAATTGAGGGGAATTAGGTGAGAAGAGAATTACAAAGAATCAAGAGATAAGGCTGGACACGCAGGTCCAATTTAATAAATTCTAAATTTACAACAATTTCCAAAATTGCCCTTTCTCTTCTAATATCCATCTGATATACATTATTCATACAACACATCCATGTATTCACACAAAGCATGTTAATCAATCAATCTAATCGAATTAATTAATCTTTGAATAAAGTGATCATCCAATGTTCAAACAACGATTTGATTTGCGCGAGTCCAACTTGTTTAAGAATAAGTACTCAAAGTACGAATTCTTGAATTATATCGAACTACAATTTTAAATCTAATTTAATTTCTATTCAATATTAATATATATTTAATTCCAAATTAAATAATTACACTTTTTAATGCGCCTTTACGACTTAGATTCTAAATCTAATCTTAATGGGTCTCAAAGCCCAATTAACATCCAATGTTCATTTAATTAAAGTTCAATGGGCTTTTAATTAATTTCTTAAGGCATGGGCTTTGGTCAATATGGGTCAAACCCAAATACCAAGGCCCAATTAAGGAATCACCATATTTGCTAAGAAATCAATTTTGGCCCATTAGACCCAATTAAATGTTTAAAGGACCATTTGTTATATTTGGACTTAATTGAATGGTTTAGGCCCAATTTGGATCAAATCCAATTGTCCTAAACCAACTTGGCCCAACCAAGCCCATTAGGCCCAAATACAACATCATTAGCCCAATTCCAAATTAGGCCCAATTAATTAAATATTAATATTCTAAATATCATGATTTAATTAATTAAAGTGTATAGCACTAATTAATTATCTAAATTAACATTTCCAAAATATTAATTTAATCAATTAATCATGCTTCCCGTTCTTCGAGCCAATCTTTGAGCATGTGAATCAACTGATCTTCCTCTGATGGTTCTGATTGTTGATGAAAATTGAAGGTAGATGGTGGATAAGATGGAAAATGTGATGGTTCTTCGTACCTTGAATGATTCCAATAATTCTGCCATTCTGAAAGGTATATACATTGATCGCTCGGGTGGTTACCATCACAAATTACACATCTCCCCATTTCATTCTGTTGAGCAAATGTAGAATTGCTTGATTCTGACATCCAGTGATAGTTGTTTGGCTGGACAACAGGCCTCAGAAAACTGGACTGTTGCTCCCAGATTTGGGGTGTATCTTCTAGTAAAGCTCTTGATCTTTCAATCTCCCAATAATGTTCCATTTTTCAATCACCTGAAAACAAAAAAAAGAAATCAAAATTACATATAAAAATAAAGACAATTATAAATTAGATAGCTTCAAAATTAATAACTCAAGAAAAATAATTCCCCAGCAACGGCGCCAAAAACTTGACCGGCGTAAACACACACGTATAACGCAAGCGCACGTATCGTTCAAATAGTATAAAAATATCGATCCCACGAGGACTTAATTCCTAATGTTGTTATTAATTATTGAATCTATTTATTTACAAATATCTAATTGAGGGTGAAGAGAATGATTGCTTGATTGATTTGGTTGATTGTAGTTTTGCAAAATAAATAAATAAATAAAAATACAAAAGAAAATACTAAGGAAAATAACAAAAGACACAAAGATCTAGGGTTGTGAATCATTCTAATATCTTTTAAAAGATGAAGTGATTATTTATTTTTGTGTAATAAATCAGTTTACTAACCTGGAACACTAAATTATGCAAAAGCCTATGTCGATGGTCAGACGCAAATACCCAGTTTAACCAATTGAACCATATATCTATGTCAACCAAATTATCTGGATTCATTAAGTTTAAGTTCCAACTATGGCTACCCCCGCCCGACATGTATATGTCTATCCTGTAAGGAAATCTATTAAAGGGTTATCTATCCTCAAGGAAGATCGTGGGCTATTAAGTCTAAGGCTGAAACCTAAAATCCCTATGTCTAGTTCATTTTAGATTTACCACATCAATCTTATTGGTGATCAGACAACAAGAAGCATTAAGCTTAAGACTTATAAGTAAACCTTTAAATTACCCAAACTATAAAATAACCCCTTATAAACCGGTGATATTAGAATTCATCACAACCACAGATAACTAACACATAACTACGGCTAGTAAAGACTTAAAAGTAAAAGACATAAAGTAAAAATGCTGAAAAGTAAATTGCTGAAAAGTAAATGACAGAAAGTAAATGCTGAAATTAAATACTGAAAATTAAATACTGAAAAGTAAATGCTGAAAGTAAATTACTGAAAAGTAAATGCTGAAAGTAAATTGCTGAAAGTAAATTGCTAAAAAGTAAATGCTGAAAAGTAAATGCTGAAAGTAAATTACTGAAAGTAAATTGCTGAAAAGTAAATGCTGAATGTAAATTGCTGAAAAGTAAATAAATTAAAAGTACAATAAAAGAAAATGCTGAGGTAAAAGGATCCACTTTTATTACTTCTATTTTAGATATCTCCCTTAATATAATATATTAACTTTGCATGATAATTACCAACCAGCCATATAGGTGGTATCCAGATTTGGTCAAATTAATAATTAATTACCAACCGACCAATCAGGCGGTATCCAGTTTAGTCAGGTTAAAACCAATTTAAATAATTACCAACCGACCAATATGGCGGTATCCTCATTAAGTCAGGTTTTAACTAGTTTATATATTATAATTAAGGGAGATTAATCTAAATATTAGTAATAAAAGTTTTACCTTTTACCCCAACAAAGGGGAGTTACCTCCTTATTACTGAAAAGTATAAAAAATGAAAATTAAAGAAAGAAAAGTAATTTGCGTAAAAGTAAATTGCGGAAAGTAAAAACGGAAAAGTAAAGAAAAGAAAGTGCGAAAGCGGAAATTAATTACTGAAAGATGTAAATAAACAAACAAGATACAATCTTCTTAGTATTCTTAAGGAATTCCTTAGAAGAAAGTATGAATTTTACAAATGAAATGGCTTGGTATTTATAGGCAAAATTTTGCCTCCATCAAAACATCCACCAAATCAATTATTAATTGCTCCACTAATTGCTCCACCAAATCCATTATTAATTGCTCCACTAATCTCTTATCATGTTTGGTGATGATTTGATAATTTTTATTATTTATTTATTAATTTATTTTTTCTTTGAAAATGATTGAAAGTGACTTTAATAATTACACACAACACACTTCAGTATGGTTCATCAATTTCGGGCATGAAATCTTAAGAATTCGAAATTATTTTGTCTTTCAAAACTGTATATCTTTGCGTCTTCTTTAATCTGGAACTTGAATCAGCTCAATCCGATATCGGAGGAAACAGTTATGCCCAAATTACGACAGATGCACAAAACTGGAATTTCCAAAACTGCACTTCGTTAAAACTCCCTTTCAAGTTTCCAATCTCCAAAATTAATATGTCAAGTCCAATTTTTGCCCTTACTTGACCCATATTTCATCCTAAATGATTTCATTAAGTCCCAATATTATTTTATCTGCAAAATAAACAAAAATATATCAAAACGTTCATCAAACCCGAGAAACTAAACAAAATATTAAGTAAAAGGGGCGGTAAATATTGATATATTTTCCGCTCATCACACCCCCAAACCTAAATTTTTCTAGTCCTCGAGCAAAACAACAAAATAAAATACAAGAAACAATTAAAATTAAACTAAGCCACTTTCTTAGGGATCACGGTTGCATTTAGATATATTACCAAGTTACTAGTTGTTTTCTTTCTTTCTAAATTATTGAATAAGTAAATTGTCCGATTATATTTACCATTCTCCATATGCACAACCGATAAAATATTAATCAACTCATTTTTGCCCACAACAGTCACAAGTGTAGTTGATAAGAGAGTAATATTTTTGTCCTAAAGTTTTATCAGAATTCACATCTTTTTGCAGTAATGGAATAAATTTTCTGATTTTTCTGATTTTTTTTCTTTGGTTTTTGATTTTTTTTTTATAGACAATATCTTCCGTCTATGTAGCGAGTGTTGGGTCGGTGGCTCCCAAAACAGTTGGCTTTAGGGCACCAGGTGTTAAGACACCCCTATGGACTTAATTACTCATACTTCAGATATATATATATTTTGAAGCATCTTTGATCCATTTAGCGAGCTTTGGGCCAGTGACTCCAAAACCAGTTGGTTTTAGGGCACTAGGTGTTAAAACACCCTTACAGACTTAATAACTCGGATCTTAGATTTTATTTTTTTTACTCCATAACTTTTTGAGATGCTTCCTCCAATTAAACTAGACACTGAATATTACAAACTTTTCAATTTTAGCTTATGTCCGTATGTTATTATGCATGTTGATAATTTCTGCTAACTGAGCATATGAAGATCCATTTTAGTCAGTTTTATAGAGAATTTACAAATTAAATAATTTTAAAGGAAATAAACAAAAATTAACTTGTTTCGAAATAGGTTTGAGATACGTCTTAGGAGTGGAAACTCCTTACTCAGCTATCTCTTACCAATTTCACCTTTTTAGTCAAAATAAAAACACAAAAACGCAAAATATTTTTGTAATTTTTGAAAAAAATTCAATTTTTTTGTATTTTTCAAAAAATTTTGGACTAAAAATAAAAACAACACATAAACTAAAAACAAGGTACTGATCAACTAATTCCCTCCCCCAAACCTAAATGAGACATTGTCCCCAATGTCTTAAACAGTAGAAGAATAGTTTAGAAGATAGTACCTGGTTAGCTGAAATTCTACCGGAAATTAAAGGTTAAGATCCAGATTAATCTGACGCCTCTTACCACGATCGTCCTCGGACCAATTTATCTTTGAAAGAATAGGATCAACTTGTGGTTCATAGGCTATGAGTTGATCAATAGATCCGGAGCAGTTCTGGCAGTGAAGAGGAGTTCTTTCATAGGTTTTGACACAAACCCATTTCTCCGGGCATCATCAAGAAACACACAAAGAAAATCATAAAATCCATTAACGTTAAACAGTCCTAGCGGTTTCTGGTGTATGTTCAGGTTCGCCCAAGATAGCAATATAAAAATTTCCTCCAATGTGCCCAAGCCACCTGGAAAAGCGATATAAAAGCATCAGCACGGTTAATCATTTCTACCAGTCGTTCAGACATACCTGGCACGATCAGTTCCTCCATTTGATGATCCAATAAGATTTGCCTCTGCCAAGGGTTTTAGGATGATTCCCAAAACTTGACTGCCTCCTTCATGTACAGCCTTTGAAACGATCCCCATAAGTCAAGATTGCCCCGCCATATATTAAGTGCATATTCCTTGCAGCTAAGACTCGACCCAATTCATCTGCTACTTCTATGTATTGTGGCTTAACACCAACACTAATACCGTAAAACACGCAAATGTTCTCAACTCGTCTTCTCGAAGTGGCTTCCATTTTTTTTATGTATTTCTTTCTCAAATCAGGATGCCTTCCAAAGTGCAATGACAGGCTGATTTTATAGTACCTGAAACGGGTGAGTAATAATATCACTAGTATCTTCCAGAGGAAGCTTATTAGCTAAACAACAAAATGAATCGTGAAAGGTCAAAAAGTCTGGATCCTGTCTATGAAAATAAAGATAATTACAACAGAAAAGCAAATCAAAGAAATAATTAAGGCAACGAAATTGTGTACGCAATACGCCACTCGCTTAGTATAAATTCATTAGGATGCGTCTCAAGAATTCATTCCTTACTCAGCCATCGCTAATGAATTAGCTTTCATTTTTGCCAAACACCATTCCTTCTGTCTAAAAATGCTCCGTTTGTGCTTTTCCCTACAAAAATAACACACAAAATTAAAAAATTCTACAACATGTATACACAAAATATAAAACATAAATTACAACAAATTGCATGGGTTGCCTCCCTACTAGCGCTAAATTTTTTGTCTTCAGCCAGACGTGACTGAAATTCATCTGTTAAGGAGGTTTCAATGTCGTTTTAGATATCTGATCAAAGATAATCCCGTGAGCGTTGCTTTTGAAGGGTCTCTTCCAACGGTAAGGTGGCAAAAAAAATTTTGTCCCATTCAGTGCTCCTGCCATCTTTTTGATCTTTTTTGCTTCAGTGGTTCCTGAAAAGAAAGAAAGAAAATCAGGAGGTCTAGTATGGTGCTTGACTTTGAATGAAAGTTCCATTCTGTCAAGCTTCCGGGTGATATCTTCGAATTGTACTCCCCAAAACAGTGATGTTTCTTCGGAATTCACTGGATCTTAAATTTTGTCTGACAATTGCTCCTCCATTTGCTATGTTTCTTGCTCCACCTTTTCTTCACAGATGTATTTTAAAATTTCCGTATTCAGCTCTTCATCTGTCATCTGTGAAATGCATGCTTCAAAATTATCAACCCGAGGATGAAAAGAAATGTCAGATTTTAGGTCTTCATCCTCTGATCTGGGTGAAATGATTGGCTCATGTAGATCTTCTTCAAACATCATTGCAAAATAGTCTCCAAGATCTTCATTTTGAGGATTGAATGTTTGATCCTCCGTTGTTGGTGCAGTTTGTACAAATAGATCAGCTTCATCCTCGTCAGAATCAGAATAATAAAAATCAAATCGAGACTTTGCCGGTTCGGGCTCCTGAACTGATACCTCTGGTTGTTGATACTGCTCAGGCTTATCCTCTGTTAAGGTGTCATTGTGGATCTCTGGGTACTCAAAGGCTTCATCAGTGTCATCTAAAAATGCTTCTTGAGGTATGATGTTCCGATTTTCTGTTAATTGTCTCATTTGATCTGTCATCCTTTGAATGAATTATGATTGTCTCTGAATTTGTGCATCTAATTGAGCATCCCGTTCTTCGAGCCAATCTTTGAGCATGTGAATCAACTGATCTTCCTCTGATGGTTCTGATTGTTGATGGAAATCGAAGGTAGATGGTGGATAAGATGGAAAATGTGATGGTTCTTCGTACCTTGAATGATTCCAATAATTCTGCCATTCTGAAAGGTATATACATTGATCGCTCGGGTGGTTACCATCACAAATTACACATCTCCTCATTTCATTCTGTTGAGCAAATGTAGAATTGCTTGATTCTGACATCCAGTGATAGTTGTTGGGCTGGACAACAGGCCTCAGAAAACTGGACTGTTGCTCCCAGATTTGGGGTGTATCTTCTAGTAAAGCTCGTGATCTTTCAATCTCCCAATAATGTTCCATTTTTTCAATCACCTGAAAACAAAATAAAGAAATAAAAATTACAGATAAAAATAAAGAAAATTAGATACAAGTAAATTAGATAGCTTCAAAATTAATAACTCAAGAAAAATAATGCACCGGCAACGGCGCCAAAAACTTGACTGGCGTAAACACACACGTATAACGCAAGCGCACGTATCGTTCAAGTAGTATAAAAATATCGATCTCACGAGGACTTAATTCCTACTGTTGTTATTAATTATTGAATCTATTTATTTACAAATATCTAATTGAGGGTGAAGAGAATGATTGCTTGATTGAAAAGTAAATGACAGAAAGTAAAAATGCTGAAAGTAAATTGTTGAAAAGTAAATGACAGAAAGTAAATGCTGAAATTAAATACTGAAAATTAAATACTGAAAAGTAAATGCTGAAAGTAAATTACTGAAAAGTAAATGCTGAAAGTAAATTACTGAAAGTAAATTGCTGAAAAGTAAATGCTGAAAGTAAATTACTGAAAGTAAATTGCTGAAAAGTAAATGCTGAAAGTAAATTGCTGAAAAGTAAATAAAGTAAAAGTACAATAAAAGAAAATGCTGAGGTAAAAGGATCCACTTTTATTACTTCTATTTTATATATCTCCCTTAATATAATTTATTAACTTTGCATGATAATTACCAACCAGCCATATAGGCGGTATCCAGATTAAGTCAAATTAATAATTAATTACCAACCGACCAATCAGGCGGTATCCAGTTTAGTCAAGTTAAAACCAATTTAAATAATTACCAACCGACCAATATGGTGGTATCCTCATTAAGTCAGGTTTTAACTAGTTTATATATTATAATTAAGGGAGATTAATCTAAATATTAGTAATAAAAGTTTTACATTTTACCCCAGTAAAGGGGAGTTACCTCCTCATTACTGAAAAGTAAAAACTCAAAATTAAAGAAAGAAAAGTAATGTGCGTAAAAGTAAATTGCGGAAAGTAAAAACTGAAAAGTAAAGAAAAGAAAGTCCGAAAGCGGAAATTAATTACTGAAATCTGTAAAAAAAAAATACAAGATACAATCTTCTTAGTATTCTTAAGGAATTCCTTAGAAGAAAATATGAATTTTACAAATGAAATGGCTTGGTATTTATAGGCAAAGTTTTGCCTCCACCAAATCAATTATTAATTGCTCCACTAATTGCTCCACTAATTGCTCCACCAAATCCATTATTAATTGCTCCACTAATTGCTCCACCAAATCCATTATTAATTGCTCCACTAATCTCTTATCATGTTTGGTGATGATTTGATAATTTTTATTTTTTATTTATTAATTTATTTTTTTTCTTTGAAAATGATTGAAAGTGACTTTAATAATTACACACAACACACTTCTGGATGGTTCATCAATTTCGGGCATGAAATCTTCAGAATTCGAAATTATTTTGTCTTTCAAAACTGTAGATCTTTGAGTCTTTAATCTGGAACTTGAATCAGCTTAATCCGATATCGGAGTAAACAGTTATTCCCAAATTACGACAGATGCACAAAACTGGAATTTCCAAAACTGCACTTCGTTAAAACGCCCTTTCAAGTTTCCAATCTCCAAAATTAATATGTCAAGTCCAATTTTTTCCCTTATTTGACCCATATTTCGTCCTAAATGATTTCATTAAGTCCCAATATTATTTTATCTGTAAAATAAACTAAAACATATCAAAACGTTCATCAAACCCGAGAAACTAAACAAAATATTAAGTAAAAGGGGCGGTAGATATTGATATATTTTCCGCTCATCACAAACACATTCAGTCTCTTTCACAATATACGTACATATGATAACCAACTTAGCAAACACACTTTATAAGATCTTATACTCACACCAATTTTCAGGTCAATCATTCATTCCACGAAAGCATACACAATCCATACATATCACAGGTTATATCATACACACACATACACTCAAACATACATACAATCATCGTATGACCGACAATGAATAAAACATAACAGTCAATACATCAAAGAACACATAACCCAATCAAAACATACATATACACTGGCTTACACATAAAATGCTTGTACGAGACTCATTACCTATTTTAGAATAGGTGTGAGATGAATGTCGTCTGAACTGATTCCTAACCAGCTCGGCTACTACACCACGAAATTATCAACCAATTAAACACAAACGCATGCACACATATCACGTAACACAAACTCATCGAACGATTTCTCATACTCAAGCACATACATGACAAGAATACTCATATAAATACATATATTTCAAACATATGAATATACGCCTCACTTCGAGTTCGATTACCATACCCTATAACAATCCTCATGTCTTTTACTTATCAATCAAATATACTCGGTTTCCGGAATTCTTATCAGGAAACATTTCAGGCACAAAAACTTACCATTTAAGACATATACATTCATAAACACATCATTTCACTCACGTACCTTAACCATTTAGGAAAAGCGTAGCTTATACCAATTTATCATCACACTTAACCACCCAAACACGATACAGAAAAATCTCATATATTAGTTAATAATGAACTTATCCAAATCTTGTACACATACACATACTTATACAAATTCAGAAATCATAACTTATTCAATTTATTGATCTTATATACTTAAATTATACTTATCTTACCATCATATACGAATATGAATACGTGTACATATGCTTCATTTTCTCCATTCTGGAGTTTTCCGAATCCGATTTGGTCCCTGTTTTTTCCTACAGAATATCGTATTCTATAAAATAATTTAAAAATACACTTATCATTAATATCCATGGGTCAGACCCACTTCTGTTTCACGAGACACCGATCTGCCCCAACAATAGTGAGGATAAAAAATTATTTTAGATCAAACTTCAAACTTATGAGTGACATAGATGTGATTGACATTTGAGGTCTACCTAATGAGTTTATAAAGTCTAAGACGGTCATTATTATGAAGCTAAAAAAAATTTCATGGGATCTACTCCCCGCTATGAAATTTGATTGCCAAATTTCTATTTTCCTGTTAAGGAGATTATGGAATTACGTAAAGTATTGTGATGATACTAGCATGGCTTTTGGAGTGTTTAATTATTGTCTTTTAGAAGGCTATCACAAATCCATTAGTATGGCTTTTGGATTCCAATCAACTGAAACGAGCCTCGAACTACTTAGAGTAAGAGATGAACACTCACCTGATCTTAGAGTCAGAATGATTAAGCTATGTGAAGCTCAATCCAATGTCTGTCAAAATTATTCTTGATTGCTTAGTCAGTACATAGATGTACCAAATACTTATAGCATTATGAGATAACTCAAGGAGTTGTTCGAAGCAAATCAAGAAATTGAGATATATCATAGGTATAAGGAATCGTTCCACACTATAGTCAAGGATGAAAGAGCGGTTAGCATTCATATTTTGAACATGATAGATCAGATCCGATATTTGGAATGACATGGCATTATAATTGATTAACGGCTAGAGCGAAATCTGATTATGTCTTTTTTACCTAGTACATATGTTGGCTTTATGATACATTTGATGTAAGGGACATCTGAATAGCTTCATAACATGTTGCGCTCAGCGGAATATGATTTGAATAAAGGGAATATTGTTTTGTACCTCTATGGTGGAGCAAGCTCTTCAATGACTTCTAGGAAGTCTAAGAAGATTAAAATAAGAAATAAGATGAAAGACTCCAAGAAACAAACTGCAAGACTGCGTGTAGCTTGTGATCCATGCCTACACTATAAGAAGTCTGGACATTGGAATCGTGATTGTCCGGAGCTGAAAGGAAAAGTAGGAACCCCAGGTACATTTTATATTTTTCCTATTATTGACATCTTATTAACCTTATATGCAAGTAGTGGATGGGTGTTAGACACCGACAGTCTCATCATATTTGAAATTCCATGCAAGCCATGAGAGTTAAATGAAGGCTCAACAAATGAGAGATATTGGTTAGAGTTGGGAATAGTAAGACATTGGATGTCAAGGCCCTAGGAATGGTTGTTCTAGATCTTTGACCGGTGCGAAATCACACGTGTATAATGCAAGCGCACGTATTGTTCAAGTAATATAAAAAGTATCGATCCCACGAGGACTTAAAACCTAAGATATTAATTTTTATGAGGCCAAATGATTACTAGTATCTAACAGATTGATTGATTGACTGGGTGATGACTTTAAACATGAAAACAATTAAATAAAATTACGCGAAAGCAGGTTGAGGAAAATTCAAATTTATAAAACTATCCAGGGTTGTGATTTCTTCCAATATCTTTTTAAAGATGAAGTGGTTATTTTACGTTTGTGTAATATATTGATTTATTAACCTGGAACACGAAATATGTAAGAGCCTCTTCCGATGGTCAAATATAAATACCCAATACCCAATTAATCATATTCATATGTCAACCAAGTTACCTGAATTCATTAAGATTAAGTTCCAATTATGGCTAACCCCGCCCGACAGGTATATTCCTATCTTGTAAGGAAATCTATTAAAGGGTTATTTATCCTCAAGGAAGATCGTGGGCTATTGAGTGTAAGGTCTTTAACCTAAAATCTCTTTTCCAAGTTCATTTTAAGTTTACCAGTTCAATTTTATTACTGGCCAGTTAATAAAAAGCATTAGGATTAAGGCTCAATAAATAAACCTTTATTATTACCCAAACTGTAATTTAACCCCTTATAAACCGGTGATATTGGATTTCATCACAACCCCAGATAACTAACTTAGTTACGACACATAACTAGGGCAAGTAAGAACTTAAAAATAAAAGACATAAAGTAAAAAGTTGAAAATAAAATGCTGGAAAATAAATAAAGAAAAATACAATAAAAGAAAATGCTAGGGCTAGAGGATCTACTTTTATCACTACTATTTTAGATATCTCCCTTAATATAATATATTAACTTGTGTGATATTACCAACCAGCTATATAGGCGGTAACCTGATTAAGTCAAATTAAGTTCTACTGACCATAAAAGCGGTATCATTATTTGTCCATAAACCAGCCATTTATGTGGTAATTACCAATCGACCAACCGGGCGGTATCCATGCTTTGTCAGGTTAAAACCAGTTTATAATTGATTACCAACCGACCAATATAGCGGTATCCTTGTTAAGTCAAATTTTAAATAGTGAATATATTATAATTAAAGGAGAATAATCTAAATATGAGTAATAAAAATTTACCTTTCACCCTAGCAGAGGGAAGTTACCTCCTCATAGTTGAATAGTAAAAACTGAAAAAGTAAAGAAAGTAAATTACTATTACAGAAAGTAAATAAAATTAATTACAAAACTTAAATTTAAAAGAAAACTATATACAAACTCCTTATTTATTCAGAGAATTACAGAGAGGAAGGTTCATGTGAAACTGAAATTTTGAGCTGAATTTATAGGCGTCAGTAGATGTCTCACGTCACGACGCGACGAGCGTTGATCATCGACAAGTGGCAGATTGGCTTCGCGAGATCATGACACGTGTCACGCTTACGTCGGTGGCTGAATTACTAGTGTCGGCAGCATGTGATGGAGACACGTGTCCCCGAGCACGTTAGCGTGGTTCGCTGAGATGTTGACATATGGCAGGCATATTTTATCATCAATGATGATTGTCAGCAGCATGTGATGGTGACACGTGGCACGACGCATGTTAACATGATCGTTGTGATGTTGACACATGGCATGCTTACGTTAGCATCCGACGCATTTTAGAAAAATCCCTCTGATTGGTCCACGTGTCCCAGCGTACGTTAGCATAGTTGCGGTGCACGTTAGGCGTCGCGAAGCGCCAAATGATGATTTTGCCCTATGCTATCTTTTTTCATTGTTTTGGCCCCAAATAACCTCCAGTATGTCCTGAAACATGATTTATCTACAAAATAACACAAAACACATCAAAATATTCACAAAACTCAAGAAACTATAAAAAATATTAGGTCAAATGAATGGGAAATAGTGATACATTTACCACTCATCACAATTCCCCACCCCTATTTGGCGCATATAACACAAGCGCACGTATTGTTCAAGTAGTATAAAAAGTATCGATCCCACGAAGACTTAAAACCTAAGCTATTAATTTTTATTAGGCCAAATGATTACTAGTATCTAACAGATTCATTGATTGACTGGGTGATGACTTTAAACTTGAAAACAAATAAATAAAATTACGCGAAAGTAGGTTGAGGATAATTCAAATTTGTAAAATTATCCAGGGTTATGATTTCTTCCAATATCTCTTTAAAGATCAAGTGGTTATTTTACGTTTTTGTAATATATTGATATATTAACCTGGAACACGAAATATGTAAAAGCCTCTTCTGATGGTCAAATACAAATACCAAATGTAACCCAATTAATCATATTCATATGTCAACCAAGTTACTTGAATTCATTAAGATTAAGTTCCAATTATGGCTACCCCCGCCCGACAGGTATATTCCTATCCTGTAATGAAATCTATTAAAATGTTATATATCCGCAAGGAAGGTTGTGGGCTATTGAGTCTAAGGTCTTTAATCTAAAATATCTTTTCCAAGTTTATTTTAAGTTTACCAGTTCAATTTTATTAATGGCCAGTTAATAAAAAGCATTAGGATTAAGGCTGAATAAATAAACATTTATATTACCCAAACTATAATATAACCCCTGATAAATCGGTGATATTGGATTTCATCACAACCCTAGATAATTAACTTATTTACGACACATAACTAGGGCTAGTAAGAACTTAAAAATAAAAGACATAAAGTAAAATGTTGAAAATAAAATGTTGGAAAGTAAATAAAGAAAAATACAATAAAAGAAAATGATAGGGCTAGAGGATCTACTTTTATCACTACTATTTTAGATATCTCCCTTAATATAATCTATTAACTTGTGTGATATTACCAACCAGCCATATAGGCGATAACCTGACTAAGTCATATTAAGTTATACCGACCATAAAAGCGGTATCATTATTTGTCCATAAACCAGCCATATAGGCGGTTATTACCAACCGACCAACCAGGCGGTATCCATGATTAGTCAGGTTAAAACCAGTTTATAATTGATTACCAACCGACCAATATAGATGTATCTGTTGGGAAGCGGCCGCCAGTGCGCAGCGGAAAATTTAAAAAAAAATTATGATACCGTTATCCCTTTGCCCAATACCCATTTTTTTTTATTCTACAAGCCTAGGCATGTTACTATATAGTCTAAGCATAAAAACATGCAAAGAACATAAACCTAAACATGCTAACTATCATAAGAACTCTAATTAAAATAAAGAAAGAAAAAGACTTACATGAACCGAAGACTCCTCCAGTCTTCCCTCCAATCTACAAGCTTTTCTCAAACTCAGCAAGCTCTTCCACGTTCCAAAGAGCCACCCAAGTATGTGGCCTCCAAAGGTGCACACACCAAAGCCAAAACTCAACGGCAAGACTACGCCTTGAGTGCACGAGTATTTTGCCCTTGGTACTAGCCTAGGCAAATACCTCAAAACTTTTAACTTTAGATTTCTCTAGTCAATTAGACTTAAGGATCCTCAAAATCAGTGGCTTACTCTTAAACTTTAGAGTTGCTCACTTATATAAACCCAAGATATGAAAGGTTTTGGTGTAGAAATTTGTAAGGAATTCTTTGGGTTTATATAGGTACTCCAAAGATAACAAAATTAATTAAGAGTCCGATATGGGATAAATGCTAATTTAATCTTAGCTATTGGATCTTAATTTAGTGGTTTAATGATATTATAAAACCCTAATAAGAGTTTGGGCCGAATTGGAATTCAAAACAAATAACAAATAAAAAAATGAAGCGCCATCTGCGCCTTTTTTATTTATTTATTCCAATTACCAAAGTGCCCCTATCGTCATTCGCTAATCCCTAAACCACTATGGAACCTCATAAATGATATGTTCAATAATTAAACACATTGAACCATTTATGAACAATTCGTACAACAATCATATATGCTGTTAAATTTGTACTGTGCACTGTTAACCATTGATTTTGACTTTGTTGTGTGTGACCTTTTGGGTTCCCCTCAAGTTGGACATGAAATAAAACGTGATAATTTAATCGAACATAAATTATCCTCCGACCAGATGGTCATTCAATTTCAATGACCAAGGTTGACATCTAGCAACATGCCAAGGCCCCCAAATGAGAAGGAAAGATATATACTCATTCTATATGCGATTTACATATGATACGGTCCCTCACCTCACTGTATCCCCACCTTTTGACCGAGGGTACGAAAAGTGTCTACCCATATGGTCAAATGTATGTTGCTGATAGTGTCATGAATCGTGCTAACCCAAGAATCTCACATGATTCTTCCGCTGCGGCCACAGTCTCAAGCACTGATCACGTATATCAACTCGCGAACTGGAATACAACTCTTCTAAGAAAATATTATCCGAGAGAGTGGTGATTTTCTGTTGTATCTTTACAAACTTCATGTGTTTCAACAAATGACCCAATCATACCCTTATGATCGAATCTTTTGAACCGGGAAAGGAGAATGTCAAAGTTATTTGATCCACACATAAGATTGTAAAGACTTCAAGTCTAAGGACTAGTCATACAATCGATACATGAAAGTTCTCATATAAACACTCCATATGAAAACTTTCGGCTGTCAGTTCGATAGACACGAGCAACTCATGCATCCTTGTGATATACCAAGTGGACAGATCTCCTCTAGTAGCCTATGAGATCGGCTACCCCACTTAAGGGCGGATCATAGCATCATGCTAGTCTCTCCGCTTTGTGAACGTCCAGATTATTCATAAAACTATGACTAGGAACGTTTGAGAGTAATGATTCTCATAAGGCGTGGAAGCCATCATCTTATTACTCCAAGGGCTTTATACAGTGTTTGATGATTCATATAATTTATGTAAGACACGTATAATAAAGATAGACATTTTATTAATTAATGAAAAATATTACAAATACATGTACATACAGCCCATCCATAAGTTGGGTATAGAGCATATCCCTTACAGTATCCGTGTTAAGTCAAATTTTAAATAGTGAATGTATTATAATTAAGGGAGATTAATCTAAATAGTAGTAATAAAAGTTTTACCTTTCGCCCTCGCAGGGGGAAGTTACCTCATCATAGCTGAATAGTAAAAATTGAAAAAGTAAAGATAGTAAATTACTATTACAGAAAGTAAATAAAATTAATTACAAAACTGAAATTTAAAAGAAAACTATATACAAACTCATTATTTATTCAGAGAATTACAGAGAGGAAGGTACATCTGAAAATGAAATTTCAAGCTGAATTTATAGGCGTTAGTAGGTGTCTCGCATCGCGACGCGAACTCCTTACGCGACGCGATGCGCGTTGATCATCGACAAGTGGCAGATTGGCTTCGCGAGATCCTGACATATGATGGTGACACGTGTCCCGGTGCATGTTAGCATGGTTCGCTGAGATGTTGACACATTGCAGGTGCATTTTAGCATTGATGATAATTATCGGCAGCATGTGATGGTGACACATGGCACGACGCATGTTATCAGGATAGGCTGTGATGTTGACACGTGGTAGGCGCACGTTAGCAGATTCGGCACACTTTAGCATCTGACACATTTTAGCAAAATCCCTCTGATTGGTCCACGTGTCCCGGCTTATATTAGTATAGCTGCGGCGCACGTTAGGCGTCGCGATGCGGGCGGCGCATCACGACGCGCCAAATGACTATTTTTCAATTTGCTGTCGTTTTTCTCTATTTTGGCCCCAAATCACCTCCAATATGTCCTGAAACTTTATTTATCTATAAAATAACATAAAACGCAACAAAATATTCACAAAACTCAAGAAACTATACAAAATATTAGGTCAAATGAGTGGAAAATAGTGATACATTTACCACTCATCACACCCCCAAACCTAACATTTTGCTAGTCCTCGAGCAAAACACAAAATAAAATAACATAAAAATAAAATTAAGCTAAGCGACTTTCGTAGGGATCACGGTTGCATTTAGCGTATGAAACAAGCCTTTAAACCCCTAGGTGTCCTTAGTGGACGAGTTGTAGTCTCGTGAGGGTTTACAGCAATGATACCCACAAACATTTTACGAATGTAAAAAGATAGTAAAACTAATGCACACAAAAGCAAAAAGACAAGAGAAAAGAGAATAAAGAAGTTAGTGATTAAGTAGGTGAAACTTCTACTCCAAGTTACTAGTTGTTTTGTTTCTTTCTAAATTACCGAATAAGTAAATTCTCTGATTATATATACCATTCTCCATACACACAGCCAACAAAATATTAATCAACTCATTTTACCCACAATAGTAACAAGTGTAGTTGAGAAGAGAGTAATATTTTTGTCCTAAAGTTTTATTAGAATTCAAACCTTTTTACAGCAATGGAATAATTTTTCAAATTTTTCTGATTTTTTTTCTTTTTTTTTTATTTATATACAATGTCTTCTGTCTATGTAGAGAGCTTCGGGTCAGTGACTCCCAAACCAGTTGGCTTTAGGGCAATAGGTGTTAAGACACCCCTGCATACTTAATTACTCAGACTTCCGGTATATATATTTTTACAACATCCTTGATCCATATAGCGAGCTTTGGGCCAGTGACTCCCAAACCAGTTGGCTTTAGGGCACTAGGTGTTAAAACACCCCTACGGACTTAATAACTCGGATCTCAGACGTTTTTTTTTCCCATCGCTTTTCATAGATGCTTCCTCCAATTAAATAATGTTTCAGGACATCAAATTCTTATAGAAGAAGTATCCAACTGATCAATCTGGGTTTGGCATCTTTCTTCGTGATCAAGTATTTGATTGCTGAATGATCTGTGTAGACCACCACTTTGGGACCCAGCAGATATGAGTAGAATTTGTTAAAAGCGTACACAACTGCAAGCAACTCCTTTTCAGTGGTTGTGTAGTTGAGTTGAGCTTCATTCAAAGTTCTTCTGGAGTAGTAAATGGTGTGGAAAATCTTTGTTTTGCGTTGTCCCAAAACTGCACCTACAGCAAAATCACTAGCGTCACACATTACCTAAAATGAAAGGTTTCAGTCTGGTGCTACAATGATGGGAGCAGAAACCGGCTTCTGTTTTAGGATCTCAAAAGCTTCCTAGCATTCTTTGGTGAAGTTGAAAGGCACATCCTTCTCAAGAAGATTGCACAAAGGTTTAGAAATCTTTGAGAAGTCTTTGATAGATCTCCTGTAAAAACCTGCATGTCCGAGAAAGCTCTGAATCCCTTTGACAGATGTTGGTGGAGGTAATTTTTCAATTGTTTCAATCTTTGCTTTGTCTACCTCGATTCTCTTTTGTGAGATCCGATGTCCCAGGACGATGCCTTCTTACACCATGAAGTGGCATTTCTCCCAGTTGAGTACCAGGTTGGTATATTCACATCTTTGTAATACATGTTCCAGATTTGGCAAGCAATGGTCAAAATAATCTCCAAACACAGAGAAATCATCCATAAAAACCTCCATACTCTGTTCCAACATATCTGAGAAAATGGCCATCATGCAACACTGAAATGTGGTAGGGGAATTACATAATCCAAATGGCATCCTGCGGAAAGTAAAAGTACCATACGGACATGTAAATGTGGTTTTCTTCTGATCTTCTAGGGCAATGGAAATCTAATTGAACCCTGAGTATCCGTCCAGAAAATAATAGAACTTATGTCCCACCAGTTTGTCTAGCATCTGATCAATGAATGGCAGCAGAAAATGGTTTTTCCTCGTTGCTTTGTTTAGTTTCCGGTATTCCATGCATACTATCCTTCTAGTCACCGTTCTTTTTGGAATCAGCTCGTTTTTTTTCATTTGTGACTACAATAATTCCACTTTTCTTCGGCATACACTGCATAGGACTCACCCAATTGCTGTCTGAGATGGGTTAAATAATGCCAGTATCCAACCATTTGATGATTTATTTCTTCACGACCTCCTTCATGATTGGATTTAGTCTTCGTTGATGCTCATCTTTGGGTTTGTACTCATCGTTCATCATAATCTTATGCATGCAAAATGATGGACTAATTCCTCGAATGTCTACTATAGTACATGCAATGGCTCTTTTGTGTTATCGCAACACTCTCAGCAACTTTTCATCTTGTTCCAATGTTAGCGAAGAAGAAATAATAACAGGTAATTCAGAAGAGTTTCCAAGGAAAGCATACCTGAGATGGCTCGGTAGTAACTTCAGCTCTAGCTGCGGCGGTTCTTCAATTGAGGGCTTGATTCGCTCCCTCTTCGGGAGTTCCAGACTTTGAAATGGTGGTGTCAATTTGAAACGGAACGGCTTGTCCAGATAGTTGATATATTCCAGAATTTCAGCATCTAGTTCGCTGTCAGTCATATTGGTGATGCAAGCTTCAAGTTTGTCTGTGGGAGGTGGTACTGCATCAGTAACCTGGATCATTCTATCAACAATATCAACTCTGAAACATTATTCCTCTTTTTCATCCCTTGGGAATTTCATGGCTTTGAAAACATTAAAGGTAACTTCTTGGTCTTGCACTTTCATGGTTAGTTCTCCTTTTTGTACATCAATAACAGTTCGACCTGTAGCCAAGAATGGTCTTCCAAGGATGATAGGTACATCTATGTCTTTTTCCATGTCAAGGATAATGAAATATACTGGGAGAATGAGTTTGTCGACTTTGACCAGCACATATTCTACAACACCTCTTGGAAATGCGAGTGTTCTATCAGCAAGTTACAGAGAGACTGAGGTAGGCATTTCTTCTCCAATTTGTAGTTTCCTGTAATAGAAAAAGGTATCAAATTAACACCTGCACCTAAGTCACATAAAGCCTTACCGATATAATGTTCTCCAATGGTGCATCGAATAGTGAAACTGCCAGGATATTTCAACTTCGGGGGAAGTTTCCTTTGAATGATGGCGTTGCATTCTTTCGTCAATGTTACTGTCTCGTCATCTCCCAATCTCCATTTTCGTGAAAGAATGTCTTTCATGAATTTGACGTAGCTGGGAATTTCTTCCAAGGCTTCTGTGAATGGAATGTTGATATGCAGCTTTTTGAACAGTTCCAGGAATCGAGCAAAATGCTTGTCCAGTTTGTTTTTCTGAAGACGCTGAGGAAAAGGTGGAGGTAGAGTGATTTGATTTTTTGTTCTTTGCTTCTTTTTCTTCCATCTGTGGGACTGCATCTTTTGGAATTTCTTCAATAGTTACCTTGATTCCAACATCTTTGTTGATTTCAGTGACACTTTTCAAGGTACTGGCTTGACATTGCTCCTTCCCTCGGCTCATTGGATTCGGTTATGTGTTGCTGGGAAGATTTCCTGGCGGTCTGTAAATCTAGGCATTGGCCAGTTGTCCAATTTGATTCTAAAGTGCTTTAATAGAGGCAGATTGGCTCTGAAACATAGCATCATATTTTTTTAACTGAGTCAGCATTTCCGCTATTCCTGGTTTATTTGCCTGCTCCTGGACTTTGTTCTGTTGCTGTTGGAATCTGGGTGGTGGATAGTTCTTTTGCCCTGAATTGTTACTCCATGAGAAATTGGGATGATTCCTCCACCCTGGGTTGTAGGTGTTGGAATATGGATTGATTCCCTATCTTTTGAAATTGTTGACATAATTCACCGTCTCTTCTTGTTGGTTTGGTTCTGGTGCTCCTCCATATGGTGAACTTGTGGCTCCAATATTGCCTTGCATACCGAGAGTTTCCATGAATTTGCATATATGATCTAGCTTGGCATTGACTGCTGAGTTGGCTCCAATTTCATAAATTCCAGCAATTCTTTGAATCATGCTACTTTCTGTTGGCCCCAAGGAATTGTTGTTAGCCATTTCTTTGATTAAATCCCAGGCTTTATCTTCTCTTTTTTCCATCAAAGCTCCTCCAGCAGTAGTATCAATTATGGTTCTCATCAGTCGAGAAAGTCCATTATAGAAAGTTTAGACTTGAAGCCATTTTGGAATCTCATGGTGAGGACATTTCCAGAGCAAATCTTTGTATCTTTCCTAAGCTTCGTAGAGAGTTTCTGAGTCAATTTGTACAAATGATGTGATTTCATTCCTCAGTTTTAATGTTCTGGCTGGTGGAAAATACTTTCCAAGGAATTTGGTGGCTAGAGTGTTCCAAGTTGTGATGGAATCTGCTGGTAGTGAATGTAACCAAGCTTTTGCTCTGTCTTTCAAGGAATATGGGAAAATCCGCAGTCTCATTGCTTCTTCAGCTCCTCGGTTGTAATTGAAAGTGCCGCAAACTTCCAGGAATTTGCTGATATGGGTATTAGGATCTTTAGTTGCATTCCCCCCAAACTGCACTGACTGCTGAATCATCTGAATACATGTTTTGATGTCACACATATTTGCTGGTAAGGGAGGAAGTACAATACAGGAAATTAAGTCGTCAACCACCGAAATGGTTCTGTCTCGAATGGGAATTGGTGGTGCAACTTCTAAAGGTTCAGGTTCCATGTTGACTAAAGTTTCTTGGCCTTCACGCCTTTCCCTTCTCAACTGTCTGATGGTTCTTTCAATCTTTGGGTCGAGCAGTCGGATTTCAAAGCTTCTGGATCACCTCATGTAGTTTCCGAGAACCTGAAACACAAGAAAACATAAATAATAAACAAATATAAAATTAGATACAAGTAAAGGTATCTAACCTCAAAACTAATAGTGAAAGATAAATAAGTCCCCGGCAACGGCGCCAAAAACTTGACAGTTGCGAAATCAGACACGTAAAACGCAAGCGCTCATATTGTTCAAGTAGTATAAAATGTATTGATCCCATGAGGACTTAAAACCTAAGCTATTAATTTTTATGATGCCAAATGATTACTAGTATCTAACAGATTGATTGATTGACTGGGTGATGACTTTAAACTTGAAAACAAGTAAATAAAATTACGTGAAAGTAGGTTGAGGAAAATTCAAATTTATAAAACTATTCAGGGTTGTTATTTCTTCCAATATCTTTTTAAAGATGAAGTGGTTATTTTACTTTTTTGTAATATATTGATTTATTAACCTCGAACACGAAATATGTAAAAGCCTATTCTGATGGTCAAATACAAATACCCAATGTAACCAAATTAATCATATTCCTATGTCAACCAAGTTACCTGAATTCATTAAGATTAAGTTCCAATTATGGCTACCCCGCCCGACAGGTATATTCCTATCCTGTAATGAAATCTATTAAAGGGTTATCTATCCTCAAGGAAGATCGTGGGCTATTGAGTCTAATGTCTTTAACCTAAAATCTCTTTTCCAAGTTCATTTTAAGTTTACCAGTTCAATTTTATTAATGGCCAGTTAATAAAAAGCATTAGGATTAATGCTTAATAAATAAACCTTTATATTACCCAAACTGTAATTTAACCCTTTATAAACCGGTGATATTGGATTTCATCACAACCCTAGATAACTAACTTAGTTACGACACATAACTAGGGCTAGTAAAAACTTAAAAATAAAAGACATAAAGTAAAATATTGAAAATAAAATGCTGGAATTTAAATAAAGAAAAATTTAATAAAAGAAAATGCTAGGGCTAGAGGAGCTACTTTTATCACTACTATTTTAGATATCTCCCTTAATATAATATATTAACTTGTGTGATATTACCAACCAGCCATATGTTGGACAGTTATGACCCACAGCGTCACTATTTGTACAGATCTTGGTGTTGTTGTACAAATTAACTATGTGACAAGGAGATTGCGCTCTTATCATTTGTGATTAGATCACATAGATGTATAAATGATAGGAGGTCCCTATGATTAGTTCCTGGATTGAGATGATATGAGACAGTATCAGTCCTCGAAGGATTAATCATTAAATATCCCTAGTCGTAGTATTATCGAGACTGGACATCGATAATGCGGAATAGACTAGTATTGCACTTGTTCGCGTTGTGGGAGCACAACGGCATAGTTCTCATATATTTAAGTATTGGATACTTATGCAAGTGTGATAGGAGGTTGTGTTTACCGATGGTGCGGAAACAGCTTCGCTCTGGATAGACCCCTCGGAATTCCATTGGTAGTATGACTATGTGTCTATGGAAGTCCGATATCAGGGTAGGTGTATTTGGTCTTAACCTGAGACTTACATCGCTAATACTTATGACAATCGGTATGCTTTAGTTTTGGTCGTCCAGGGCTTTAACCGGTTCTGTGTACGCCTCTGCTGGGTATATTGAGAATCGTAGTGTATTGGGTGTGATGTCAAGACGGAAGTATCACTCCAGTCATAGTGGAGATGATGTCATGTAGGATACGGTACTAGTGCTCTTAAGTACTGCAGTCATCGGGATAATATGACTAGGTCATGTATATCCGATAATAGAGACTAGTTACCAGACATCCGACATGTGCTTCGTACGGGGTAGACACAGTTCCAGCCTCAGGCCTAGCACGTGACAATCCGATACTGGATCGCAATACGCAATACTATGTATACTACGCCTGACATAGATTATATATTCCAGTAAGAATATTTCTGGAGAATTGGGTAGGCACGGTGCTTTGCTAGAAGCCAACCATGTCTTGTAAATCGGTAAGCACGTGGTACGAGGTACGCACTGTTGGTTTATTCTAAGGTCCCAAGATCAAATCAAGACATGAAATAATGTGTGAATACACCAACGGAGGTAGCGGAATACTCACATTGATCGGTTGAGTCGATTTGGAGACGAATGAAGGCCAAAAACGCACTGCCTTGCTCACCCCACTGCAACAGTCCACTGTCCCTGCAAAACAGAATTTCGGGTCTCAAAACGAAGCTCCAAACTCCGTCGGATGAGTCCCGCCTCATGGGTGCACCTCCCTACCACCTTCGCAAGACTCGTAGTGTGCTAGCACTTGCGGTTTTCACCATGAAAACCCAACCCTTGCTTCCCTAAAGTCACGCCCAAAACCAGTCAAAAACAGTGAGCAGAATGTGTTTTGGCGTGAGAGAGAAGAGAGAATTTGAGAGAGAATAAGTTTTGTATTAAGTTGAAATGATTTACCAAAAATCAATTTATATTTATGCCATAATATTTATTAAATAAATAATAAAATTATGACACAAAACATGCAATGGCTTAGAGTGTCAAACACTCAATTTCCATGCAATAACATTGAGTGCATTGTACACTATCTACATGCAAAGCATTAGAATGACATGTGTCATGTGGGCCCCACACGTTTCCAAATGAAAGTGGGCCCACGTGCACTCACGCGTTCGGGTTCGATATTTCCGAAATACCGAGCTTACGTCGCGACGTTAATTCAATCGAATTTAAATAAATAATTGCGCCTAGCGAAATTATTATTTACGTCGCTAACGAATTAATTCTAAATTAACTCGTTTGCCCGAATTAAAATCTAATTTTAATTCCGCGTCGAAATCTAATTTCATTTAATATATCGAATATATTAATTCATCGATTAATTCCAAATTAATTGTTCTCTCTCTTTAGACGACATTTTATCCCGGATAAAATATCTCCGTTATTAATCCTAGATTAATTTTCTTTCTCTTCTATATAATCCCAGATTATTCAAGAGTGCAAGTTGTGCGTCATCGGTGGATTATCGGGAAGCGACCCATGAGATCCCCGGATAAGTTGGCAGTAAATACGGTCGTCGGAGAATCCGAATCACGTACGTACCAAGTACTACGTTCTACCTGATTTACGAGACAAGGTCGACTCCTAGCAAAGCACCAAGTCTACCAAGTTCTCCGGACATATCCATCAAAGAATATCAAAGATCTGTATCAAGCGTAGTATACTAATGTATTGTGCATATCGGTCCAGTATCGGATAATCACGTGCTAGGGTTGAGGCTGGATAAGTGTCTGCCCCGTCCGAAACACATATCGGATGTCTGGTAACATAGTCTCTATAATCGGATATACATGACCTGGTCACAATATCCCGATTGGTTGCGCAACACTCAAGAGCACTAGTACCGTATCCTGCGTGACATCAACTCCAATATGACTGAAGTGACACTTCCGTCTTGACATCACACCCAATACTCTACGACTCTCTGATAAACCCAGAAGTGGTGTACGCAGAACGGTTAAGCCCTGTACCACCAAGACCAAAGTCTATCGATTATCGTAAGTATTAGCGATGTAAGTCTCAGGTTAAGACTATACACACCTACCTTGAATTCGGCCTCCCATAGACACCTAGTCATAATACCAATGGGATTCCGAAGGGTCTATCCAGAGCGAAGCTGTTTCCCGTACCATCGGTGAAACACGACCTCCTATCGCACTTGCACAAGTATCCAATACTTATATATATGAGAACTATGCTGTTGTGCCCTCACAACTCGCACAAGTGCAATACTAGCCTATTCCGCATTATCGATGTCCAGTCTCGATAATACTACGGCTAGGGATATTTAATGATTAATCCTTCGTGGACTGATACTGTCTCATATCATCTCAATCCAGGAACTAATCATAGGGACCTCTCTTCATTTATATATCTATGGTGATCTAATCACAAATGACGAGAATGCAATTCCTTGTTACATAGTTAATTTTGCTACAGCAACACAATGTTCTGTGCAAATAGTGACGCTATGGGTCATATTATCCAACAATCTCCCACTTGGCACGTAGCGAGTCACTCAAGTGTCCTACACCCGAACTATGTAAGGTTCGCTCAAATTGCTGAGAAAAAGGTTTTCGTCAGCGGATTTGTTCGATTATCGTTTGACGCGATTTATACGATCATCACATCGCCACGATGTATGATCCGAACGAATCAGATGATGTAGAAGTATATATCTGGATCGTCGATGAGACCTTTAATTCCTTAGCTTGTGCTGACGCCTAGCTTAGCTGCTAACAGAACTATATCTAATCTAATTAGATTTATTTTTGATCCAAATGGCTTCTATTGCTGCCTCAGCTGCTGCAGCAATAATCCGCATTAGTTTTATTCGGCAACAGTTATCTTGCTTGGAAGATTTCCAGCTCACTGTCCCGTTATTCAAAATTTATAGTACCAGAATATTTAATCGTTTGGAAACTTGCTGCAGTGATCCCAGTCACTTCAAGTTCTCCTTCTCCATAGTTAAGACAGCATCTTTGTTTTCTCAGATACTAACAGATGTTCTTAATCTTTAATCCAGTGACTGTCACTTGGATTGATCTGATTGTGACTCCATATGCTTGAAGCGTATGAGACACCAATACAAGTACATTTTAAATGTACAATTTCCCAGAGAGTGTTAACAACTCCAAATCTATCCCAGTAGATCTTTATTCTCCTTGAATAAAGTTGTTACTCCCCAGAATTCTACGGAGAATTTCTATTGAAAGCCAAGCTTTCAACAATAGCTTTATGGGAATTTCACTGTCAGTGCGCTCTCCCACTAACCTCCTTATATACACAAGAATTATTTCGTTTTGAGTTAAATCATAAACCATTATGATTATTTCAAAATGTCAGTTCCAAGAACCTTATGCTTGCATTGATCCAAACATGGATCAAATAACCCGCAAACCTTGTTTGTCGGTTATACAAAATCGTCAGGATGTTGTAAACATCCTCCAAAAGGTTTCCTTTTCAGGAAAGCGATTTTGATTTGTAACTGACATATTTCATAAATGAAATATACAGTTATCAACAAGCATCTTCAAAATGGATTTACCATGGCAACAGGTAAAAAGGTTGAACCGTTATTAACACAATGTTGATAACGATACCTTTTCGTCAAAAGCCTAGCTTTGTACGTTGGTATGTTGCCTTCCATGTATGTCTTCCTTGAAGACGTTTAACGTACCATAGGCACAATGCCTTATGGTTACAACAACTAGTATCCAAAATAGTTGTAATACATGGAATCCATTTCGGATTCATGGCACTTTGCCATAACAGAGAGTCGATAACTTGTATCACTTCCTCAAAACGTAGTCGGATGGTACACCTCCATAAGATTGACATCTTTATGAGGTTAGATCAGAAACCCATACCCTAGGTTGTTTTCTGACTCTATCCGATCTACGAAGTTCTTGTGTATTTGAAGATTAATGGTATAGATTCATCATAGATGAACTATTTGTGTTCCATTAAGGACTTCGTGCCTTGAACAGTATTACTCCGATTTTCATCGAGTATCACTATCCTCCCACTGACCACTGCATATCGGTATTTCTCTCAGGAAAACCGCATGGTGAGCAACAATCACATTGTTCTCATGTGGGATTTATAAGTACTATACTTAAGGTTTCCCTTAGGATAACCTATATTGGCACTTATCCAATTTGGTCCTTAGTTTGGTATCATCCAAACGCTATGCCTGGCATACCCAAATTATCAGGAATGAGAAACCTCGTTTCTTCCCTGTTCATATCCTATATGATATCTGTCAAACAGATTTATATGGAACCTTATTCTAAATAAGTTTTGCACTGTTAATACATATCCTGTAGAAGGAAATAGTAGCTCAGAGCGACTCGTGATAAACCTTATCATGTCCAACAAAATTCGGTTTTAGTTCAGACACACCGTCTAACTGACGTGTCTCGGGAGGAGTCCTCACATGAAAGAACACCATACTCTTTCATTTATATATGAAACTTACTGCTTAAGTATTTTCCATTTCGGTCTTACCGTGGCAGAATAACACTATAGCCGATCTGTTTGTTTTCTTCGTGTCGAAACTTCAAAAGTTTCCGATCTGTGTTCTTCAAAAGAAACACATAACTACAACGTGATGCTACATCCGTTAAGGTCACGAAATATTCATGTTCACATCCAGCCTAGCTAGATATGGGCCCACTTAATTCACCATGAATAGGGCTAACAGATCGGTGGCCCTTTTACTATTACCAAGTAAATAGTATTTTAGGTTTTTAACCTAATAAACTAGATTCGTAGACCTTATTTGAATAGTCAAATCAGTCCTAGTACCCATTCTTAAAAAGTGTGGATATACGAGTCTTCTTTAATTGTGTCCTAGACAACAATGCCACAAATAAGTCTCCATTGATCAAATCAATTTGAGCTATTTATTTGTCATTTTATATGTTTGAGATTTTATTATATTCAAAATATAAGTTTGTTATTTACATCCAATGTATTTATCTCAGTATCATCTTTATATAATGAAACACTTTAGTGTTCTAGAATATAAAGGTTTTATCCGTATCGGATTACACTGATATATAGAGATAATGTCTCTAGTCAAACTAGTTACATTATAACATTTCCTAATTTAAGTACATACCCTAAGGGTAGTTCCTAAACTTAGGTATCTACGGTCGAAACAGCGACTTTCGTCCCGTTTCCAATTCGCAGAGAAATCTCGGCTTGAAGGAAGTATCCAGCTCACAGCGGATTCTGAACGTCAATAATATATTTTATGTACCACACTAAGTATTTAAAATCTAATTTTAATACTAGTTGTGAACATAACTTTGACAAATATTTTTAAAGTTAGAGCCTCGCCCTTTCTTTAATTCCTTCGTGTCTTCCATATC